>JAHKKF010502351.1:0-18217 GCA_019740295.1 Labeo calbasu
CGATTGATTCATTGATTGATTTATTGATTCATAATTTGGTGGATTAAATCATTATTATCATGCTTTCATTAAATAATTTATTCATATATAAGATTTAGTTTGATTGTTAGTTTGATTGTTAATTTGTTTAAAGTTGATTTGCTCATTCATTAGATTTGGTTGAAGCGATTTATTGATTAGTTAATAATTTTGATTTGTTTGTACATATATTTTAATTGATTCATCAAATAATTTATTGTTAAGATTTAGTTGATTTATTAACTGGTTCACTCATTCATTCTTTTGAACTGATTCATTGATTTGTTGATTCATGAATAAGATTTTAATTAATTCATGTATTAATCAATGAATCAGTGAATCAATCACGATTCATTTGTTCATATCACTAAATCATTTATACATAAATAAAATTTTGTTTAATTAATCATTGCTGAACTGACTGAATTGATTTATTTATTCATTAATAAGATTTTGATTGTTCTTACATATACAATACTTTGTTTAATTTGTATTTAAGATTCAGTTTATAGATTGATTCATTAGGTTTGGTTTATTGTTTTATGTATTTAATAACTAACACTAATATGTTTGATCAATTGATTTGTTTGTTTGAAGATTGAATGTCCAAGTCATTCCCAGCACATAACTTCATTGATTGATGTTGTAGATTCAACATTTGATTGATTGATCCACTCTTTATATTCAGTAGATTGACCGACTGACTGATTCACTAACTGATTTATTGATTCATGATTCAGTGGACTGAGTCCACTGAAGTCCTAATGCTTATTATGCTGAATGACTGATTGATTTATTCCTAATGTTCAATAGATTTATTGACTGATTGATTTACTGATTCATCATATGGAGGACTGAATGACTGAGTAATTCCCGCTGTATTGCTTTATTGATTGACATGGTTGATTCAAGGTTTGATTGATTGATCCATTCTTAATGTTCAGTAGATCAACTAAATGACTGACTGATTCACTGATTCATGATTTGGCAAATTCGTTCAAAAAAGTCGTTCTTAATGCTTGTTATGAATGGCTGACTGATTCATTCGTCATGTTCGTTGGATTTACTGACTGATAAATTCGTTGATTGATTTAGTGATTCAAGATTTGGTGGATTTAATTGATTCCATCATTAGACTGACTGATGGACTGATTCAAGCAATTCAAGATTTGCCAGATTGATTTATTCCTAAAGAACTAGTTTAGGAATCTACACATTTCATACTAGAACAAAAGATTTCCCCATGCAGATTTCAGTTGTTTATGTAAAGTCCCCATGACGCTGCTTAGTTTGAAAATGAGTTCTGCAAGATTCATTTAATTTTGATTATTGGTTGATCCTGACTGATTGAATCCTTTATTGCTCAGGGCTGCATTTCCCAAAAGAATCATAAGCATAGATAGGAGAGATTATTCATGCTAGTGGTATCTACAATCTACGTATAGGCATCTGATGCTTCTGGGAAACATGTCCCAGGTTCCGTCTATTTATTGATTAATTCATGATACTGGTTACATGATTCATTCATTAACTTATTCATTCATTAATTTAACTTTATTAATTTATTGTTCACAGCTTTGTATCCCAAAAGCATTATAACACTGTAAAAAAACTATTTGTTGAGTCAACTTAAAATAATTTGTCACCTGGCTGCCTTAAAAGTCAACTCAAGTGACAACTTAGATATTTGAGTTGATTCAACTTAAAATTTTAAGGCAGCTGGTTTACTTACCCAGCTTTTAAGTTTAACAAACACAAATATCTAAGTTGTCACTTAGTACAACTTAACATTTCAAGTTGACTAAACTTATTTGAGTTGGAAGAACTTAAAATTTTAAGGCAGCTGGATAACAAATTATTTTAAGCTGACTCGACAAATTGTGTTTTTTGTTCTTTTTTTACAGTGTAAGTAGATTGTATGAAGACCACTTGAGGCCCAGGTTCTCTCTACAGCTGAATGATTGATTGATTCATTGTATTTAAGAGCCTGATTCACAGATTCATTGATTAATTCCACCATCCATTAATTATTCCTTATATTTGATGTTTGACGGTCTGTGACACACAACATGTTTGTTCTCACAGCTTCCTTTCTCCCATATGCTCGTCATGTTAGTATCATTATGTGTTAACACCATATGCCCTGTCACGGTATTGTGTCTCTCGTTCCTCTAGTGAGCTCCGCGTTGCCGTTCCACATCACGCTCCATGTTGTGTTAACTCTCAGTGTCATTACATGGTGCTGAATAAGGAAAACAGAGCTTCCTTCCAGCTGTGATGTCTACTAGCATTATACCTGTCCAATACACAAACATCAGCGCTGCAGTACCAGCAATGTGACAACCCGTCAATTCATCCATCCTACAAGTAGCAAGCAGTCATTTAGAAAACGATTTTACCCAAAGCGACTGTCAGTACACTTATTACATGGACAATCCCCCTCAAGTAACCTGAGGTTAAGTGGTTTGCTCATGGCCACAACTGTAATAGCCCATGGATCCTCAATTGTAGACTTAAAGAACTAACTGCTTGAAGAAAAAAAAAAAGGCCTTTGCTACACTATTAGCACTAATTTCTGTTGCCCATCAGAAGCAAGAGTGAGCAATCCCACAGGCACACACAGATGCATGGGCGTTGGAGTGGGCGTCCGTTGGCCGTGGCTTTGCCTCCTCATAGTGGGAGTATTCAGACTGTATACTGTACATCTCTTGCTTTCTGGCAGGTACGATGCTCAAGGTCATCTTTTTTTTGTCAGGAATGTTTTCATTTTTTTGCTGATTTTTCCATAAATTTGTGCTCATGACATCTGCCTCTATCTACTATTGATCTGTATCAATTGCCTTCACGGTTTTTCATCTGCGCTCTCTCTCTGTACTTGCTCTGCTGCTGCCTTTAAAAGGCTCACAAGGTTTTTCGAAATCAAAAACAGGAAAACGTTCAGTTCAGACTAAAGAAAACAGCATCCTCTGATATTTCCTTTATGGTCATTTGTGCTTCTCCTGGAATTCTCTAATGTTAGGGTCCATTCTCATCTGATTACATCAAACACTGTACAGAGCCTTTGGCAAGTTGCTTTTTAGAACACAAGTTACTTCATGGGGTTCATTGGGGGATTCTGGAGCTTGTCACAAAAGATTTCCAGCAACAAAAAGTTTAGTAAAACTTCTTCAAACTATTTGATCCTGTCATAAAACTGCCAGTACTTTGTTTTATTTGATGCAGGAAGAAGTGGAACATCTCTTCACAATTACCTTTTTTAAAAAATCACCACATCAGCATTTTAGAATAACTTTTGAAGGATCATGTGACACTGAAGTCTAGTGTAATGGCTGATAAAAATTCAGCTTTGACATCACAGGGCACAGTTATTTTAAATTGTAATAATATTTCAGAATATTACTATTTTTACTGTATTTTTAATCTAATAACACACACACACACACAAAGAAGTATAGCATGTTTCATTTTTTCTGTCTTTTTTAATTAAAGGAATTTTAATTTTAACTTTTTTGAAAATAGGCTAATTTTCCAACTCCCCTAGAGTTAAACAGTTGAGTTTGAATCCATTCAGCCGATCTCTGAAGCACTTTTAGCATAGCTTAGCATAGATCATTGAATCTGATTAGACCGTTAGCATCTCGCTCAAAAATGACCAAAGAGTTTCAATATTTTTCCTGTTTACATCTTGACTCTTCTGTAGTTACATTGTGTACAAAGATGGACGAAAAATGAAAAATTTTCTAGGTCAATATGGCTAGGATGGCTAGATCGGATGAATGGATTCGAAAACGGTAAAACTCAACTGTTTAACTCTAGGGGAGTTGGACAATGAGCCTATTTTCAAAAAGAGTGTTCCTTTAACCAGATTTTGAATCCCTTATTGGATATCTATGGAAGCCCATTTCTCCCACTGAATAAGGAATAAAACAGGTAATTGTGACCCAGAGGTCGCGTTAACCGAGAACTGTCCGTCATTGACGGAATTTTTTTTATCAGTGACAGAAAATCTGAAGGCCGTCCGTCATTTTGACGGATTACACTGAGGGTGATTATTATAAAATTGTAGCTGTAATTCCCATCCCTGTCCAGTTGGTGGCGAAAGCGCTCCAACGTAGCAACAGAGCGCTGGATCAAGAACAAAAACGAAACTGTCAGGAATGTTTTCCTATGTTTGATTAGGCACTGCAGGGCACAGAGGAGTAGACAGAAGCTATAGCCATCTATCACGCCACATTACAGAGCGCCAAAACGGTATTTATTGCTTGAATTTCCTAATGAAATCGACAGAATTTGACATCTGAGACTTTGTTTTATATCAAAAGTATACACAAAGCCTAGTCTATTGCTATTTTTTGGAAGGAAGACGGACTATGTACTGTTTATCCATCAATTAAAAACATCATAGACCAAGATCGATTGTGATTTAAGAATCGATTTTGGTTCATTAAAATAAGAATCTCTCTCTCTCTCTCTCTCTCTCTCTCTCTCTCTCTCTCTCTCTCTCTCTCTCTCTCTCTCTCTCTCTATATATATATATATTACCCAGCCCTATCATATTTTGTTGTTTTTAAACACTTCGCTGTCGTCCTGTAGGTTCATGATTAAAAATGAAAATGTGAACAAAAATAAAAGCAATTAAAGGTTTAATTATAATTAAAATATAAAATTATAATGACAGGTAATAATAGATTATGACAGAATTTTTACGACCCTGTCCTCAAAATGACGGACAATGTTAAAGTCTAGTGCAACCTCTGTTGTGACCTGTTGCTTTTTATCTCACAATTCTGACTTCTTTTCTCATAACTACGAATTTACATCTTACAATTCTGATTTTTTTCTCAGAATTGAGTGGAAAAATTTTAAACTGCAAGAAAAAAGGTCAGAATTGGGAGATACAAACTCACACTTCTGAGAAAAAAAATCAAAATTGTGAGTTTATATTTCGCAATTCTGACAACATGCAAAGAGTTGAAATCTTGCAATTCTGATTTTTTTTCTCTGAATTTTGAGATAAAAACTCAAAATTGTGAGTTTATTTCTCAGAATTACAAAAAAAGTCAGAATTGCAAGTTACTTTTTCTTGCAATTGTGAGTTTAAATCTTGAAATTCTGACTTTTAAACTCACAACCGCAAGTTATAATGTTAAGTGCTGAGGGGGAAAAAAGATTTTTTCGCAGAATTATGGAAAATGTCAGAATTGTGAGATACGAACTCGCACTTCTGAGAAAAAAATCAAAATTGTGAGTTTATATTTCGCAATTCTGACTTTTACTTACAACTCGCAAAGAGTTGAAATCTTGCAATTTTTTTTCTCTGAATTTTGAGATAAAAACTCAAAACTGTGAGTTTATTTCTCATAATTACAAAAAAAAAAGTCCGAATTGTGAGTTACTTTTTCTCACAATTGTGAGTTTAAATCTTGAGATCTTGAGATCTATTGAAGCCCGTTTCCGCCATTGAATAAGGAATAAAAACAGGCAATTGCGACCTGTTGCTTTTTATCTCACAATTCTGACTTCTTTTCTCATAATTGCGAATTTAAATCTCGAAATTCTGACTTTTTTCTTAAAATTGTGGGAAATAAATGAAAAATGGTCAGAATTGTGAAATATAAACTCAAAATTGAGAATTTATTTCTCAGAATTACGAAAAAAGTCAGAATTGCGAGTTTAATTTTTCTCACAATTGTGATTTAAATCTTGAAATTCTGTTTTTTTTTGCAGAATTGTGAGATAAAAACTCACAATCGCAAGTTATAATGTTAAGTTCTGAGGGGGAAAAAACATATTTTCGCAGAATTGTAAGATATAAACTCACAATCAAGTTATAATGTTAAGTGCTGAGGGGGGAAAAGCTATTTACTCAGAACTGTGAGATTTAAACTAGCAATTGCGAGAAAAAAGTCAGAATTATGAGACAAAACTCAAAATTGCGAGTTTATTTCTCAGAATTACAGAAAAAGCCCGATTTTTTTTCTTCTCAGAATTGCGAGATACAAACTCACAATCGTGAGTTACAATGTCCAGTTGTGATGGGGAAAAAAGACTGATATTTTCTCAGAATTGTGAGATTTAAACTAGCAATTGCGTAAAAAAGTCAGAATTTTGAGATAAATAGTCAACATTGCGAGTTTATTACGCAAAAAATAAAAACTCTAAGTTTATATCTTGGAATTCTGACTTTTTCTCACAATTGGGGCTTCCATAGAGATCCAATCTATGTTACATTTGCAAAATGTAAGTTTCAATTACATATTACAGAAATGTTAACTGAAACATTTTAGCCTACTTTTAACCTAATTTGTGTTTCCTTTCTTAAAGGGAATTAAAACAATTACATTAAGTGTAGAAAAGGGGGGAAAAAAGCATTTTAATCACTTCTTTGGGGAGAGAAATCAGATATTCCGAATACTACCCAGTGAAATGATTTGATAAATAATCAGAAATTAAATCTCCTATCTGTGTTTGAGCTTGCGTAGCTATTCTCCCACGCTAAATCAATCTAATTTTTCTTTATTTTTCAAAGCACGGTTGCTATAGACCAGCTCAACAGAACACATCGAAGGTCCCAGACAGCTGACCATGAGACATGTGAGCCTGGCAGAAACCGCTGAGGTGAAACCCCTCATCTCAATGGCAGACACCGTCTCCTGCTTTAGCATTCAAAACTCCTCAACTGCTCTTGAATCTCCTGTTCCGAAAGTGGCTTGTTTAGCAAATTAACAAATTATGTGTGTTTTTAAATTCAAATTCCTGTTAAACCGGGTCTCATTATGTGAGGGACACCTACGTAAGACGCATCCTAAACTGATGGGAGCTAAACTAATTTGCTTAAGAATCTCTCTGTGAAACTAATTTGCTGGATTTACACAAGTGAAAAAAAAAAATGCAATCGTGAGACGTTTCTGACATGCTTACATGATTAAAATAGAATGTGCAAAGAGATCAAACTGCACCCAAGGCTTTGATGAATGTGACTCAGAAGCAGAGGGAAGGTTTGTGAAATGTGGCATCTTTTCGCCTGCAGCCAGAAGGGGGCACTGTGGCGCTGCTCTGCCCAGGAAAAAAAACACAAGGGCAGAGCGAATTTGAAGTGGGGGGGGCGTCATTAGTGATGCGTATAAAATAGAATTGAAAGTTTTGACATCGACTGAACCCACTTCAGATGCACACATCAAACCATGACTGACTGACAGTCCGGCCGCTAAGATAGAGGGAGCTGCTCTGGGAAAAAAAAAGGAGAAAGTGATCAGGCTGTTAGGTTCAGTGGCTGAAATTTCCTAGCTGACAGCACCACATATAATTGCTAAAAATACACTGCTTCTTACACCTCACGTCTCCATGAAAGCAACAGGAAGTCGATGACAAGGTGTCGTAGCAGCTAGCATGTTTGTATAGATATTCGATAGCTACAAACCGAAGCCGTCGCTGTTACAGTCAAGCGAGCGAGCTCAATTTCACGAAATCCCGAGTTGCTTGCATTTGTTAGCGTAACCGATGACATTTAGCGTAGCCGGGCA
Organism: Labeo calbasu; assembly: GCA_019740295.1. Taxonomy (NCBI): domain Eukaryota; kingdom Metazoa; phylum Chordata; class Actinopteri; order Cypriniformes; family Cyprinidae; genus Labeo; species Labeo calbasu. Next base: position 7,542 of record JAHKKF010502351.1, read on the forward strand.
GGCACTGTGCATCTGCCGAGTTGCGTCGCACACAAACCACTTAGAGTTAAATGAGATTGTAGGCTTATATAACACAAGCCTCACTTCTTTGTGAAGTCCCACAAGGTCTGCAGAGGGTTTGTTGGTTACGGCGACGAGGGAAACAGGTGTGCGGAGCAAAGCAGATGATTCTTTAGCTGGAGGCGCAGAGCTAGCGCTCCAAACATATTACGGTGTGCTCCCTCTGACATTCCATATGGAGTTCAGACACATGAGGGTATTGATTTGTTGGCTAATTAAACCACATCAAGAAACCCTGCCTGCGAAAAATATTGAATTATAGCCCGGTCTGATACCTCAAGCTACGCGCATGCATATTCAATCAATACCTTTCATCAGTCATGCATACGTTCTTGTTGATTAACCGATTGTGATTTATTTATTGTACACGAGATGTCTCGTTGCAGATTAGCGTCCGTCACGTCGCCCCCTACCGGAGCAGGGCGGTACTGCGGAGCGCTTCTGATGACATGCCTCAGTAATGATAGTCACATCTGGCCTTGGGGCTCCTCTGCCAAGGGCTTGGATGCTCAGCGTCCGTCTGATGACATCGGCGGGTAACCCCACACCCGTTCTTGTTTTGTTTTCGGAAATTAGTCCCTAGTGATGCAACAATCTGCAACGGTTTAAGCTTCTAAAAAATAAAATAATCCCTCAGAAATCATAGAGAATGTCTAAAATGCAATGTCAAGTTTAAGCCATTTTTACCAAACCGCTCGATTCTCTCTTAAGTCCAAATTTAATGATTTGAGCCCTGGGGCTGTTTAGTTGATTTAGGTTCGTCTGTGCTTCAAGAACAGCCCGTTTTGTAGCTCGCTGTTGCGAACATCGCTGTGGATTTCAATAGGGCTGTGATGTCTCGCACTAAAAGCGCCATAGGACTTTCAAAAGGCTTGTAATGAACTCACACCAACTCATTATTCTTCTCCCTTTGTGATGTTTCCTTCATAACCTTACATCATGCTCACAGGACATCATTCATATCGTGTCGATTGTTTGATCCATTTTACCATTCTCGGTGGTGGAATTTTTCTAATTGTTCTGGGTTGCAGCATGTTTGCTCATACTTAACTGCTCTGTGATGTCCATTGTGGTCCGTCAATTCAGAAATTATTTTAGATTGAATTTTCAGATCAAGAACCTCCAAGGTTACTGTATGTGAAGTGCCTAAATGTATTATATCACATATATTCTACTACAATAACACGATAACAGTGGGAGGGTTATTATATTTAACTACACCCAAAAGCATAAAACATTTTCATTATTTGAAATAAAATAAATGTTATCTGAAATAAATATATAAACAAACACACAAACAGCTGCTAGTTGCCAAGGGCAATATTTTCTAATTTTCATTTAGCTTAACATAAAAACTAAAGCTGAAAAGAAAAAATAATGAAAATGACAAACTTATTATAAACACTGACGTTCAAAAGTTTGGAATCAGTACAATTTTTTATGTTTTTTAAGTCTTTTCTGCTGATCGAGACTGTGTATCTGATTAAATATACAGAAAAAAACTGCAATATTGTGAAATATTATTGCAATTTAAAACAACAGTCTTCTATTTTAATATACTTTAAAAAAGAAATTATTCATGTGATGCAAACCTAAATTTTCATCAGCCATTACTTCAGTGTCACATGATCCTTCAGAAATCATTGTAATATGCTGATTTATTATAAATGTTGGAAGCAGTTGTGCTGTTTAATATTGTTTGGCATTCTTTGATGAATAGAAAGTTTAACAGAACAGCGTTTATTTGAAATATAAATATTTTGTAACAATATACAATACGGTTCAAAAGTTTGGTGTCTTTTTTTCATGAAAGAAATTAATATTTTTATTCAGCAAGGATGTATTAAATTGATAAAAAGTGATAGTAAAGACAAAAATAGAAATCTGTTACTTGAAATTGCAGTAATATTTCATAATATTACTGTCTAAACTAAATTGAACTATATATATATATATATATATATATATATATATACATAGTTCTCAGCATTATTTATTTTTTTTATTTTTGCTCTGTGATCTGGAGTGTGTTGTATCATTTAGAAATGAATTTAGAATGTATTTAAACAGGTTGCAGAATTGTATTTAAAAAGGTGGTTGGAAATTCTACAATTAGTTAACTAAAAAAGTCAAACTTTGAGTTTCGAGAGTTTAAAAGAAGTTCAAAAAGTTATATGTTGGCCTTACAGTTAGATATTTGAAAATCGAAAAGACCAGCATGCTCTTATGCCAATGTGCATCAATTTTTCAGTAATGTTTTGGCGATTTGTTCTTCTCGTTCATACCTTTTCATACCATCTGCTTACTCCCCACTGTAGACGGAGGTGGATTTTCATGCGTACCTTTTTAAAAAAAAAATCTGTACTGAATCTGTTTTTTGTACAAATCACATTGTACAAATTGATATGAAATTGCCACCTTGTAAAAATAGTTACGTTTCTCCAGGAGACTGGGTTGAAAGAACTTGATTCTTGGTTTTGAATTTCTTTCGTCAGTATAGGAATGTTACGTGACCTCTCTACTTACCTCCCTCCTGGAGCAGCCGCCAGCCTCACACTCACGCACCATCACACCGTCTGCATCTCAAACATCCCCGGGTCATGTTAAATATCCACCTGCAGAAACCCATACAGCCCTGAGAGACACTGCTAACACAATTCCAGCTTACATTTACATTAAATAATCTCAGGAAATACTGTTGAACGAGCTGTGGTGGAAAAATAGTTGCTTAAACGTTTATATTCACTAGTCGAATGCCAGCTAAACGGTATAAAGTCTGGTCCACTACATTTTATTTTAGCAAAGAGCCGCCTAATTAGAAAAAAAGATATATTAAATTTATTATGGGAAATATATTTTACTAAAATAACAGAAAAAAGTATTCACGTGCACCAACGAGAACCTTAAAATTAAAACCTTAAATAAAAGAAACTTATATTTATGTACTAAAATAACTAAAACTAAAATAAAACTAATAAAAATACATGTAAAAATGAAAGAATAAATGAATAAATAAATAAATAAATAAATAGGTTGGTATATCCGGTAATTTCAGCTATTTTCCACAGCAACATTTCTCATTTTCATTTAGTTTAAATTTATTTACTAAAATATCTAAAACTAAACTAACCTAAAAATATAAAACAATAAAAACAGAATAAAAACACAACAAAATTTGTATTACTAAACTACGACAGCGTTTTAGTGCCACGTTATCTTGAGAATATTGGTTTAGGAATAAAGTTGAAATATTTTGAGAATAAAGTCGGAATTATGAGAATAACGTCAAAATGTTTCGAGAATAAAGTCGAAATTATGAGAATTAAATTGTAGCAATTAAAGTTGTAATATTTTAAAAGTATAGCCTGCGCAAGCAAATAGCCCAGATTGGGAGCACCGGGATAATATGCCAGGCCACCGGAATTTATTTAAATATATGTGGGATTATTATCAGAAATCATATCATGTGTTATACTCGCAAGAACAGTATGCTTGGAAATAATATTTCATGTCTTTCGATTGCATTCATTAGGCCTATTTGTAATGCGCCAGCCACCCAATAATAGCAATAAGCTATAAATAAGCAATAAATCTGTCAGATTTATGGTGAAATACAAACAGTGTGTTTTTCATGCTTTTTAATGTGGTCAGTCATCTTTTTGATTACAATGAGACAATCGTTTCATTAAATGATAAGTTTTCTTTGTGAAAATTCCACCACCTACTTTGCAAAAAACATCTGTGGCATCCAATGTTTCATTCCTCACATGTATTTAATTAAAAACAACAATTAAACGTTCTGAAGGCTGAAGTGGACTCCAACTCGTTAACATAAGTTGCATTGTTGTCTTTTCTGAGGTATATAATTCACAAGCTGTTTTATTCACGGTATAATACAGCAAATGTTTGGATATAATATTTAACATTTTACATTTATTATTTGTAGCACGCCAGCTACCCAGTAATCGCAATAATTTTGTGCTTTGTTGATTTTAATATATTTCAAATTTTGTCAGTTTAATCACGAAATACAATTTATAAATGTGTTTTCCTCTTTATTTCAAGTTTATAGCACAATATAAACGTGAAGGAACATCAGAAGGAATTTAAAAAAACAGTATAGCCTAATTTAATGAACTGAATGTCTCATTGTAATCAGATAGATGACTGATTTACATGTTGCTTAAACTGAGATGAATATAGCGATCTGTCACAACACATTAAAGAGCATGAAAAACACATTATTGTAAGACATATTGTTTGTATTTCGCTATAAAACGAACAGATTTTGAAAGCTGAGACTTTGGAATATCTCCCGGCGCTCCCAATCCGGGCCATTTGCATGCGCAATAGGCTAGAATATAATCTCAAAATTTTAAACTTTAATCTCGTAATTGCTATTAATTCTCGTAATTTTGATTTTGACTTTATTCTCGTAACTTTCACTTTATTGTCGAAATATTTAGACTTTATTCTCAAAATATTATGACTTTATTAATTTCAACTTTATTCTCAAAATGTTACAACTTTATTCTTGTAATTTCGACTTTATTCTCAAAATATTACAACTTTATTATCATAATTTTTAGTTTATTCTCTAAATATTATGATTTATTCTCGTAATTTCGACTGTATTCTTGAAATATTTCGACTTTATTCTAAAAACACTTTATTCTCGTAATTTTGACTTTATTATCGAAACATTTTGACTTTATTCTCGTAACTTTGACTTTATTCTCATAATTTTTACTTTATTGTCGAAATATTACAACATTATTCTCGTAATTTTGACTTAATTATCAAAACATTTTGAATTTATTCTCTTAAATTTGACTTTATTGTCAAAATATTTTGACTTCATTTTTGAAATATGACAATTCTCATAATTTTCAGTTTATTGTCGAAATATATAGATTTTATTATTGACATATGACGACTTTATTCTCGTAATTTCAACTTTATTCTTAAAAAAATTTCGACTTTATTCTCGTAACTGACCTTATTTTCAAAATATTTCGACTTTATTCTCGAAATATAACGACTTTATTCTTGTAATTTTCGCTTTATTATAGAAACATTTCGACTTTATTCTCTTAACTTTGACTTTATTGTCAAAATATTTTGACTTTATTTTCGAAATATTATGACTTTATTCTCGTAATTTTGTTTATTGTTGAAATATTTAGATTTTGTTCTTGAAATATTACGACTTTATTCTCGTAATTTTGACTTTATTCATGAAACATTTCGACTTTATTCTCATAACTGACTTTACTGTCAAAATATTTAAACTTTATTCTCTAAATATTACGACATTATTCTCGTAATTTTCACTTTATTTTCGAAATATTTCGACTTTATTATTGAAATATTATGACTATTCTCGTAATTTTCACTTTATTCTCGAAATATTTTGACTTTATTCTTGAAATATTTCAACTTTCTTCTCATAATTTTGACTTTATGCTCGAAATATTGCTTTATTTTTGTCATTTTGACTTTATTTTTGAAGACTTTAATCTCATAATCGTACTTTTTTTTTAAACATTTTTTAACATGGCACTAAAACGGCATTGAACTAAACCTTTGACTAAAATTAAAGTAAAAATGGAAAATGTAGTTCATGTGGTGATAACAGAAATAAATATTTAAATGATTCTGTTATAATAATTAACTGAAACTAAAATCATAAAAACAATATTGTTATACAAATACATATAAAAAATATGTACATATAAATAAATGTTATTTGAAATAGAACATTTTCATTTCAGCTAATTGCCAGGGAAACATTTAATTTTCCTTTTACTTAATTTAATAAAATATCTTAAAAAAAGAAGAAAAAATGTATAGACACAAAAAATATAATTTTAAATCTGCATTACTAAAATGATTAAAGCTTAAACTTAAAAAGAAAATATGAAAATAAACGCAACTAAACTCAGTTACAGTGATTTCACGTACTGACATATTTTGCGAGCGTTGAATATGGAGAAATGCAAAATAATAATTCACAGTTAGGATGTTTGTCATGAAATCCTCTATTGTCGGACCTACCCATTGAAAATAAAACATAATTGATCACAGAGGGAGAAATTGGGCCTTGATTTGTTTTGCTGCTTTAAATATTACAGTGCAGACATCGGAAATGGGGTAAAGGAATCATTTTTAGCATTCACCACGCTGACTCATCTAGGGGAATTACCAATCAATCTTGGGGACGTTGGTTTAGCAGATAAATCGCGATGTCAGTTTTGTATGCACGCTGCCATGCGATCATTAGCCGTGGTGCTCCCCGGAGCTAGCGCGGCCGTAGCAGCTAATCAGTAACCATAATAGTCGTTTACGGGTTATAATGGACACACTTCATAACTGTCAGTCTCTGGAACCTGGGCACAGAGCCTCATTGGCTACGAAGTACATAGAAGTGAGGGAAAATGTGGCGAAAGACACACGCTAAGGCCTTAACAGCATTCTGCATGGTGATAATGGGCGAGCTAATGCTCCTAAAATCCAGATCTGCTCTTGATTCAAGTCCTTTCAGAGCAGGATAGTGTGGCTTTTCTTGGATGCACTAAAGAGCAGGCAGTTCATCATAATTAAGGCAACTTTATGAAAGCAGCTCCCGGGCTGCACTACCTGTGTTAGATGTGTCATCTTTATTAGCCCAAGCATGCTAAGCCAAGCTCTCCATGCGTTAATCCCTAGCTAAAGAAACAGCTTTCAAGGAATTAACATCAAAAGTAGAGCCTAGCACGCCGGCGGGGGAGCTTTCACCAGCTTCAGCCGCAGAGTATTTCAGAGGCTCAGGGATGAAGAGGAAGTTAAACTTAAACTTGCTCCTTGTTCCACCATAAGTCTTTGACCTTGTTCTCAGGTTCCTCTAATAATCCTTTTTCAGATGTGCGCCGGATTGGAGAGGGATCCGGGAAGCGAATGCTGCAGGGGTCGCTGTGTTCCCCCTCCGGCGGCTCTGTAATCCCTCCCTCCATGTAGCACTTAAGTCAACCTATGATCATCTCAACCTGCGATCAAGTCATTCACGGTTAAAATCGTGGACGACTTTAGGATTTTAGCATTTCCGAACACAAGCTGTTGTGGATGAGAGGCTTTTCCTTTTTTTGATTTGAGTTTGAATCGTATTTAAAGAGCTAATTCTTTTCAGGGGTACATGGATATTAAAACTCCATGCAATATGATATGCCGGTGATTGTTCTTATGTTATAGTTGATAACCAGTAAATTCTAAATTAACTCTAAAGGAAAGGATGTGACATGTGGCCATGGTGACCCATACTCAGAATTTGTGCTCTGCATTTAACCCATCCAAGTGCACACACACAGTAGTGAGTACTGAACAAACACACACACACACCGTGAACACACCTGGAGCAGTGGGCAGCCATACTGCTATTGCTGCAGCGCCCAGGGAGCAGTTGGGGGATCGGTGCCTTGCTCAAGGGACTCACCTCAGTCGTGGGTGGAGAGAGCGCTAGTTATTCACTCCACCCACCTTCAATTCCTGCTGGACCTGGGACTCGAACCCACAACCTTTCAATTACAAGCCCAACTCCCTAACCATCAGGTTTCCTAACAACGTTGCCAAAATGTCCAAGGCGTTTCAACAAAAGCCTATTTTTTTGGAAAACACAGTGATCAAAGTTAGAGCACTGTAACCACCGTAACATGAAAGAAAATTACAACTACAATTTTTGAGGGTTACAGCTGTCAGAAATTAGTAGGAAGTGTAGAAGCCCTTGCTTTGAATGACTTCAGCACATCTGCAGCTGCAGGACATCACTAGTTTCTCAGACTGCACTGGTGTGATTTTGGTCCACTCTTCTACTCTATTCCTGCGGGACTGTGGGTCGGCCATTTCATTATTTCAACGTTCTTAGCTTCAAGGAACTGCTTTACCTTTTTTGCAGTGTGACGGGAACGTTGTCTGGCATGAAAATTGCAGGCCTCCACCTTTCACTGCCTTCTTCATGCATTTGGACTTTCCCCAGTTTGATGCAGAACAAAATGTTCCCCATCAGACACAATTAAATTACCCTTGCTCTTATCACTAAAGTAAATTTTGGACCTGTTCTTGTCTCCACACAACATGCTTCTCAGCAAAGCTGAGCTTAGTCTTTCGATTCTTTCTGCAGATGAGAGGTTTGGTCATTGCAGAGTGTGCTTTCAGTCCGACTTTTCTTAAACATGCTGAGACAGATCCTTACCCTGTTCAGCATTGAACCAGCAAGCAATTCCAGCTGCAGTGTTGAACCCATTCCCCATTGAGAGTCTCTGGATTATCCTTTCTTCTCGTGCACTTGTCCTATATGGAAAACCAGCTTTTTGGGAGGACTTGAACGAGTTAGTGTCATTGTAAACCTGAAATATTAGAGAAATTAGATTTGACCAATTCTCTTGCAGTGGCTTAAAGAGTCGTCCCTTTGCCCTTCATCTGGACAACCTCTTGTCACAGGGTTTCAGGCCCGCCATCTTGCAATCTCAGTGAAAATTGGAGGAATGCTGCCAGTTAGGGTCTCGATATTATCGTGGTTACATGATGATACGAAACGATATACATCTTCCAGGCAAAAAGTGTAGATTTTTGAGAACTTTCTGACATAAAAGTTGTGTTTTGTGCTATTATGCTTTGGCACAATATCTGTCAAACAAATCAGTTCATTAAGTCACTTCTCAGCTCATGATCTTATGTTTTCCATGCCTCAGAATGGCTCCGTTCACAGTGAATGCATTAAACTTGTTTATTGCATGTGCTGTGAGTTTAGCACACGTTTGGGAACGCAACGGTCACCAAATCACTAGATTTGTAGTGAGACACGTTTTTGCAAGCATGTGTTCACTGAAGCTGCAGTTTTCCATCAAAATAAAAGCTCTGCTGCCATTTCCGCCAAAATAAAAACCGTCTAAAATGAAAGTGCAGTATGAATTGCTGACAGCTAAATATCGCTATAAATGTTGTATCGTGGACTTCATACCGTGATATTATCGTATCATGAGATTTTGATATCGAAATTAGCACTAATTGTCAGAATAACTAAGGTATCTGTAGTTTTTTATACTGTGCTTCAGAATAAAATTAATTTATGAAATACGCTTAAAAAACTGCCCTTCTACTTCTGTTAGTATAACCTCAAACAGGACTAAGCAGTGACCTTGAAATGTAGGAAATTATCGGTTGTTCTTCAATTTTGATCTCCACTGTATATATAGACACACACACACACACACACACACACAAACCAATTTATCATTTAAAAAAAGCAAATAAATGTACATATATATTACCAGTTTTACTGGAAAAGAGAGCTTTTGAATGAAAGATGCTGAAAAAAAGTTCACATTTCCATGACCGCCCTCTTCCATCTATGGCTAGAGGGATGGATAATATTTAATCTAGCGAATTGAAAGTTTTGTATAACTAGTAAGTAGAGGATTCAGAGTGAAATAACCTCAGATATCCTACTGGAACTGGGAGATCGGATAATCACAGATTTCTAAAAAGGCTGACAACTAAATTGCGCATTTTTAAAGGAGCTGAGATGAAAGATGGAGTCTGGCAATGTCTATGATTGAAATGATAGACTTTGATACTGCATTACAGTGACTCGGAGAATATGTTAATAATCCACGTCCACTGTCTTGGTCATTCTGTTTGTCCTTTCATTCAGTACCTTTCCCATATAAGAGTGAAAATCGAGAATAAGAACGGTAAAGAATTTACCAATTCCAGTTGCATAAATGTTTCTTCAGTATTTTTAAGCTAATAAATGAATTAAAACAAAAAAACATGATTGGTTCATGAATGTCCACATTCTTTTTAGTGGTGTCATAAATCTAACAAAACAATTAGCCTTACTGTATATTATAACACCAAACAAACAAACAAAACATGTGGCAACATATTCAGTTCATTAATATTTATAAAATGCTACTGAGAAAAAAAATGTGTATCCTTAACTACACATTGTCATATAGGCGGTCACCCACTGATACATTCTGTGAGGTGTAAGCTGTATGTGTTTGAATCACTAAAAGGAACTGACTCATTTACACAGGCGATTTAAGACAAAGGAGCCAGACTAAATTATGCCTGGTCAAACCCACCTCAGCCCCTATTATTAAAGCACACAGTTGTAATTGATGCGACACCTAAAGATGCCTAAATGCCACTTCACAGAGTTTATGAGCCCGCTGTGGAGTGTAAATTTGTCATTAGAATCAGCACCTGAAACTGTTTTCGAAAATTCTGATATCAGAATAAAACTACACAATGTGTAGATAGTAAGGCTGCCCTTAACTAAAGATTTTTCGGTAACACTTTACTTGAAAGGTGTGCATAAGACTGACATGACACCTTCATAATCGTGACATGACACGTCATGAATATTGAGGTTTTATGCATGTTTATGACAACTGTCATTAAGTGTCATTCGCTCATTTTTAATGCAAAGATGACATTGTTTGTGATGCCTTTGTTATGACAGCTTGACATTACCAAAACATCATAACCTTTCATAAATCTGTCATAAACATGACATAGCAGATTCATTATCAAACTTAATAAACTTCTTAGCTTCATGGGTCAACATTACATTAAAC
>JAHKKF010502357.1:0-16331 GCA_019740295.1 Labeo calbasu
AACTGGAAAAGCTTTTTATGCGTTTTGGCCGTTCATTTACACGACAACAGCGTTTCGGGAAAATGTAAACTGTTGAAAATGAGTTTCAAAATGCACTTTTTGAAAATGATATTGTTGTCGTAATGCACACGCATGTACGGATTCAGTGTTGTGCGTAAGTTTCTTTACAAAGCAACATTGCCAACTACTGACCTGACATGCATAATACAGCAAGTTTTTGCAGAACTGAAAGGGTCACCTGTATGGAAAACTTTTCAGCTTTGTACTACATACCTACTGCATCACGTCTGGTTAGGGCTGCCAATATCATCCACCAGTTTGCCATAAAGTAAAATAGTTATGAATTGCCATGATATTGTGTTGGAACGAACCATAAAAAGGCAGCATTGACTCTTCTGTTTCAATGTCACCATAGATGTTTTCTCCAAGCGTAGCTTGAAGAACACAACCACAGGCCTGAACTGGGACTACAAGGACATCAAACACCTTCAATGACTTCAAGGGATTCCAGAGGCCCATTTCCTATTGCGTTTCGCTGGCGTACGCTCTAAACAGCAGGCGCGAATCAACAGAGAATTACCTGCAAAGTAGGTCTAAGTTCCTCTCCTCCCAAAAACTGCATCATTAGCATCCTGCCAGAGATGAATGGTGACTTTCTGCATCAGCTGTTGGCCGCCAGAGAGAGGGACCAGGGGGCTCGCTTTCCTCCGTTCCTTGGCCTGCACGCTGACCTGCCCCTGGTTCTTATTTAACAGTCACGAGGCCACGACCCGAAATAAAGCAGAAAGAGACACAAACTAAAAAAAACGAACTTGGCAACAGGACCAGAGTCCCATCGTCCCCAAAGAAATTAGGGGCAGTAATCATTCAGAGGCGGTTAAACGTTATGGATGCATACGGTTCCGTCCTCCATCCTGATTCTGCATACCTGCCTGCCCGCGTCAGGACAAAAGGCCACGGTTGGAAGTGTCCAATTTTGCCGTGCTTGACAGGTCAAAAGTGACGAATGGCAGCCGTTGCTGAAAGAAGGTTACGTTTAAACACAGCACAAGGCAATGAGGGGGAATACTTCCCTGACAATGACTGCTAAATCATTGTCAGGGAAACTAATGATAAGGTATCATAAGACAACGGGATAGCATGACAGATCGGCCGCGATCTCGCGCACCTTAATCACCCGCTGTCTGTTTCCACCAGCATTCATCTTTATTTTGCATAGACATGCACATATTCTGCCGCTTCTTGAATGGATACATCAGCTTGTCAGCGCGAGTGTCACACAAAGCTTTATTTAAATTGTACGTAGCAGGGTTCTTTGTTGTGGGCCGGGATGATGAATGGAATCAAATAATAATGACAAAGAATGTCTCGGATGCATTGAGCTCCTAGAGTGAGAGCCACAGTACACCGCGAGACCAGCGAAATAAGCTCACAGTGAGGATATCATTCAATTTGACCAGAAAATTTAGATGGAAACTTGCATTTAAATTATTTCTATATGTTAGCATGACTATTCACAATTTATAACCCTAAGGATTTTATAAGGATGTCTGTTTAACAACAAAACAAAACAAACAAACAAACAAACAAACAAAAATCAACAAAAATTGTGCAATTAACTTGCATAATTATCAGCAAATATTGAATATATGATATTAACTGTGAGTAGTTTGATTAAATAAGAAGGATATCATGTAATTCATTTGATTAAAATTTCATTTTATTTTGATTAATTGTAAAAATATGTATTTTGTGTGATTAAAAAATGCAAAAAAAGTGCAATTAAATTTCAGAATTCACAAGTTTTTTTAGCAAAAAAAACTGATGACATTAACTGAGTAATTTGATTAATAAAGCAACATAGCATGGACATTTTTATTTTGCAATTAATTGTAAAAAAAATCCTGTGATTAAATAAATAAATAAATAAATAAGTAAATAAACAAATAATGCAACAAGATTCAGAAGCTTATTTTCACCAAATATTGATCATATAATATTGATGACATGATATAACTGTAATTTGATTAAGCAGCATCTCATATAATTAATTTGATTAAAATTGTATCAGTTCATTTTATAATTGCAATAATAATAATAATAATAACGCAATAACAATGTGCACATTCAAATTCCATATGTCAGGATTTTGGGGTGTTTGTCAGCAAATATTTAAATATGAGATTAATTGAGATTAATTCAGTTAATTTAACAGCAGATTTTGTAACTAATTAGATTTTTAAAATAAAATGTACTGACAGCTGTATTCATTTTTTTTTAATTTATTTATTTGTGTGGTTGTTTGTTTATTTATTAATTTTTAAGCAAAAAATTGTTTATATGACATTAACAGAGTAAATTGATTAATAAAGCATATGTAATTTGATTAAAAATGTTATTTTGATTAATTGTAAAAAGGTATTATTAATTTTAATAAATGAATGATGGAATGAATAAATAAATAAATAAAGTTCCATAATTTAGGAGGTTTTTTTTCTCCAAATATTGATTAAAATACCGATAACATAACTGTGAGTAATTTATTAATATATTAATTTAAAAATTAATTGAATATATATATAGTGTGATGAATTCTAAAAGCCAAAAGTAAAACATTTGATATATATATATATATATATATATATATATATATATTTTTTTTTTTATCAAACAAATTAACTGACAGCTGTATTTATTTTTATTTATTCATTCATTTTTCGCAGCAACAAACATTTATATAACATTATCAGAGTAATCTGATTAATAAAGCATATCATGTAATTAATTTGATTTAAATTTCATCAGTTTATTTTCATATAATCATAACAAAATTAATTCTATATGAAAGGATTTTGGGGTGTTTGGCAGCAAATATTTATATATGAGATTAATTGTGATTAATTCAGTTAATTGAATAGCAGATCTTGTATTTAATTAGATTTATAAAATCTAATTAATTCACAGTTGTATTTATTCATTCATCCATTCATTCATTCATTTAGGACAACTATTGTGCACTCAGAACTCTCTTCTTTTCATCTGCAACCAAACATTCTAGATCACTGTTGTGCAAATCTGTCGCACCTGTTGTAGTAATTTCAAAAACACACAAGTGAGAAGAACAAACAGAAAAGAAACCATGTGATGGTGGCATCTTGACAAGTCTTTAAGTAATTCCTACAAGAACAAACACCCTGGGGCTGCCTGGCTTCATTGCTTAAGTTGTTGAGAGGACAGCATCAAAGCACATTATGAGAGCGGCACAGTTACTGCATGCGGGTGAGCGAAGCGCTGCGATGGAGCTGTCAACTTCAATTCATTTCAAATGTGTTTTGTAACATAATTTTCTTTTTACAGGTAGCTATCCCTTTAAGGGTTTCAACAAACCACCTTTTTCTGAGTATTTAACTTATACTTAATGACTTTAGCGACCACCAAGTACATGCAACTGCATAGCAACGTACTAAAACACTCAGAACACCTTATCACATATACCATGCCAATGATATATAACACACAAGCAGCTGCATAGCAACACCCCAGCAACCCAGCATGTTTTAGCAACCAACTAGAATATTCTAATAACTGCATAGCAACATGATAAAACACTCAAAACACCCTAATCAACTGCATAGACCCTGGCAACAACTCACAACACCCTAAAAACTTAATAGCAACACCCTGGAAAGCACCAAAACACCAGCAGCGATCTAGTATGTCCTAATAACTGCATAGCAACATAATAAAACGCTCATAACCACTATACCATAACCACTCGCCATAGCATGACACAAAAACCTAGCAACTGCCTAGCAACACTCTAGCAACCAGCCAGTATGATTTCAACAACCATGTAGAACATCCTAACATCTACATAACAACATGATAAAACACTCAGAACATCTTATCAATTAGACCCTGGCAACAACTTCTGCATAGAATCTGCATAGTAACACCTTGGCAACCACCAAAACACCATACCAACCACTCAGCATGACTTTAGTGACCATCTAGTAGATCCTAATAACTGCATAGCAACATACCGAAACACTCAGAACACCTTATCAACTGCGTAGACCATGGCAACAACTTACAACACCCTATAATCTGCATAGCAACACCCTGGCAACCACCACAACACCATGCCAACCACCCAGCATGATTCAGTGACCACCTAGTAGATCCTAATAACTGCATAGCAACATACTAAAACACTCAGAACACCTTATCAACTGCATAGACCATGGCAACAACTTACAACACCCTATAATCTGCATAGCAACACCCTGGCAACCACCAAAACACCATGCCAACCACCCAGCATGATTAAGTGACCACCTAGTAGATCCTAATAACTGCATAGCAACATACTAAAACACTCAGAACACCTTATCCACCACATAGATCCTGCCAATGATTCAGAACACCCTACCAACTGCATAGCAACAGCATAGCAACCATCCAGCATGATTTCAACAACCATATAGAATATCCTAACAACTGCATATCAACATGATAAAACACTCAGAACACCTTATCAACTGCACAGACCCTATCAAAGACTCACAATATCCTAGCAACTGAATAGCAACACCCAGCATGACTTCAGCAACCATCTGAACATCTTAACAACTAAACAGCAACATACAAAAACACTTATAACAGCTTATCGAGCACATACACCCTGCCAATAGCTCACAACACCCTAGCAACACTCTAGCAACCACCCAGCATGATTTCAACAACCATTTAACGGATTTCAGAACATCTAACAACTGATAAAACATTAAGAACACCTTATCAACTGCATAGACGCAGCCAACAACTCACAACACCCTAGAAACTGCATAGCAAAACCCTGGCAACTGCCAAAACACCATGCTAATTACCCTGCATGACGTTAGCAACCATCTAGTATGTCCTAATAACTGCAGAGCAACATAATAAAACATTCATAACACCTTATCACCCACATACATCCAAGCAGCTGCATAGCAACTCCCTGGCAACCACATAGCATGATTTCAGCAATCAGTGTTTTATCATGTTGCTATGCAGTTGTTAGTATGTTGTTGCTATGTAGCTCTACAGAACATCCTACCAACTAAATAGCAACATGATAAAACATTCTGAACACCTTGACTCACAACACCCTAGAAACGGCAGAGAAACACCCTGGTAACCAATAAAACTCCATACCAACCACCCAGCATGACTTCAGCAAGCATCTGAGCATCCAAACAACTGCACAGCAACATACTACAACAATCAGAACACCTGATCAACCACATACACTCTGCCAACAAATCACAACACCCTAGCAACTAAATAGCAATACCCTAGCAACCACCGAGCATTATATCAGCAACCATACAGAACGTCCTAAGAGCTGCATAACAACATTATACAACACTTACCTTACCGAATACCTTATTGACTGCACTGACCCTGGCAACAACTCACAAAACATTAGAAACTGCATAGCAACACCCTAGCAACCACCCAGCATGATTTCAGCAACCATCTAAACATCCTAACAACTGCACAGCAACATACTACAACACTCAGAACACCTTACTGACCACATACACCCTGCCAACAACTCACAACACTTTGGCAACGGCATAGAAACCTCCTAGCAACCAACCAGTATGACTTCAGTAACATTCTGACCATTCTAACAACTGCAACACCCTAGCAACCACTCAGCATGACTTCAGCAGCCAAATGTACAAATGTACAGTGACATACTACAGCACTCAGAACACCTTACTGACCACATACACCCTGCCAACAACTCACAACACCCTAGCAACTGCATAGCAACACCCTAGCAACCACTCAGCATGACTTCAGCAACTATCTGATAATCCTAACAAATGCACAGCGACATACTACAACACTCAGAACACCTTACTGACCATGTACACCCTGCTAACAACTCACAACACCCCAGCAACTGCATAGTAACACCCTAGCAACCACCCAGCATGATTTCAGCAACCATTTGATAATCCTAAAAAATGCACAGCGACATACTACAACTCTCAGAACACCTTATCAACCACATACACCCTCACAACAACCTAGCAAATGAATAGCAACACCCTAGCAACCATATAGAACATCCTAAAAACTGCATAGCAACATGTTAAAACACTCAGAACACCTTTTCAACTACAAAGACCCTGGCAACGACTGACAACACCATAGCAAAAACTGCATAACATGAAACACTCAAAACACCTTAGCAACACCTTGGCAACGTCACTTTTTCCTCAGTAAAATATAGTTTGGTTTAATAATGCTGCTTTCTGTTTTTCCACAGTGCAAACTCCTCCTCATTAGTAACAGACAACCTCCACCTGGCTCTAGGTTATGTGGACACCAAGCGTCCAGGAATCTCAAGGACGTATCACTCTCCCAGATTAAACAATATTCACTCTCTGTCAAACACTCCATTCCCAAAACCGCCACGCTGGAGGAAAATGAGCCCCCGCTCGGCCCCCTCTCCGTGCTCGAAAGAGAGAGAGAGAGTGGGGGAGATCGCTTTGGCCTGAAGGAGAGACCAGATAGTGAAATAATCTTTAATCTCTGTCCCTTCCAGGCACCGGCAACACCTGTTATCCTTGATGGCGTCGTGCAAGAGGGCAGCGCTCAGCCTCGTTTTAAAGCTGGTAATTATTGTACTAATTATTCACATAGGTGCCGGGTGATTACGGACGTTCAGGTGAATGCACGTCCCGCGCTTCGCCAGATGAGGCCGGTGCGCGGTTGCTCCTATCCCTCGTTTCCCTTCCAGATATTTGACCTCTTGCGTTGTTTGCAATCTGCACTCGGGGAGCGGAATAACAGGCAGAAACTTTTAATTGCTGGGAAACACTGCTCAAAGACGCAAGCTTTAGCCATCTGTTAACTGTTTAGATAGACTCTCTCTCTTTTTTTTCTCCGCATCTGAACGGAAAGAGGATGTGTTGTTTTTACAAAAAACAAAAGAGGAGCACAGGGTTGCAACTGTTTTTCCTTCATTAACAGATGCTCTCTGTGCAGGACACAACACTTATTTGGATTACACACGCGAGGAGTTGTTTGTGCTGTGGTGCGTTGTTAGAAAAGAGAAATCTTTGGAAAAGCAAATGCTATGTTGCACTCTGGAAGTGTACACCATCCGTCATCTCATTAATATTCTATGAATCAAATGATTATTTTTGTGTTTTAAAGACTGTATATTTAATTAGGGCCTGGAGGGAATATGGTGCCTTTAAGCCAGATTTATCTGTCCTCAGACTGAATTTAATTCAATTAATGGTGAGAGACCATAGATTTCTCGGTCTCCTTCCCTTTGTTGATAGCGACACCGTTTTCATGAATTTTTCATTCTCTGGCGGCAGTTTTGAGGCAATTAACTAGCTACTGCAAATTTGATTCCACTTTTGTCTCAAAAAAGAGAGAAAAGAATCCCTTTTAACCTAGAAAACTATCCAGTGCTCATTATTGAGGGAGAAATTGGCCTTTCTGTCATCATTTACTCGATCCAAAAATGGTATGACTTTCTTTTCTTTTGTGGAACACAAACTGATAAGTTTAGCAGAATGTCCAGGCTCTCTTTTTCATACATACTTTTCTAGAAAAGTTAATATTTAATGACTTAAAAATGTCATGTAGTGTAAGGAAGAAGTAACATTTTTACAAGTGTACAAATCTCAATCTTTTTATTACATTTGAATACAATTTTAATACAATTTCCACTTTTTTAACACAAATATCATCAATTATTAATTCATGAAAATCATTACATATTTAGGGAGTCTCACCACATGACATTTCACAACCTAAATTAACCTTGCCTTGTCATAACTATATCAAATTATCCAGTATTTTAGAAAGTGTATTGACTTTCCTACACAGTCATGAGGGGTTTTTTGTATGTTGGTTGCACCACATGACTCTGATTTGGTGTTTTTAACTTAAAGGGATAGTTCACCCAAAAATTAAAATTCTGTCATTTTAGGATATTTGTCAAATTAAGATATTTTTGATGAAATCCGAGAGCTTTCTGATCATGTATAGACAGCAATGCAACTAAGACGTTAGGGTCAGAAAGCTCTTGGTTTTCATCATAAATATCTTAATTTGTGTTCTGAAGATGAACAAGGGTCTAACGGATTTTAAACAACATGAGGGTGAGTAATTACTGAATTTTCATTTTTGGGTGAACTAACCCATTAAGTTATATTAAGAAATATTTTGGATTCTAAACAACACCAAATCACAGTCATGTGGTGCAACTCAATCAACATGCTGAAAGACCCTCACGTCTGTGTAGGAAAGTCAATACACTTCTTAAACTAATGGATAATTTAATATAGTTATGACAAAGCAAGGTTAGTTTAGGTTGTGAAAAGTCATGTGGTGTGACTTCCCAAATAACGAATGTCTTACAGGTTTGAAACAACATTAGGGTGAGTAATTAATGACACAACTTTCATTTTGGATGAACTATCCCTTTAACTAACACTACAGATTACATCAATTCAATCAGGAATGCATTACTAACTAGGCCACTACAAACATATTGTTATCGTATATATTGTGGGGTCATGTAACAGAACTCATTGGCCTGTTCATAATCCACGTAATGCCATTTACAGCATCTCAAGAATGATGCCAGTCGGCTATTACACGAAACAAATCAGAGGAATTTAATGACCACTTTGAGCCGCTACTGTAAGTGTTTGAGCAACATACGGCAGATCAAAGGTTAAGTGAGAATGAAAGCGGCACATTTATCCCTTTAAGACTGTTTGGTGAAAATTGCTTCGTTTGACGCCGTTAATGTCCTTCCTCCTTTATCACTCAGATTGCCTGACTTATAAATATGAATGTCTGCTCCGCTCGGCCCGCCTCAAATCCCCGGTGGTCACTCTGTCTGCTCACACGGCATATGATGAAGCATTCAAACACGGGGGGACGTAAGTGACAATGACACTACAAAGCTCAACGATGAAGCCAGACAGGATCTCATTACGGCACAGGGCTGTTAATGATAAACTATCGCAGGTCAGTTGGGAAAACCTGCGTGGGTCAATGACATGACACTCATTTTATTTGTCAAATCTATTCATTTGTATATATATATATATATATATATAGCAAACATTATAATTCATTTCATATATACAATGACTTGAATACACCTTTGCTATGATGAGCATGTTTTTAATTTGTAAAATTCATTTAGATTATTTAAGGGGCACAAAGTAAAGGAAGATATAATGAAGAAAAAAAGCTTTATTCAAAATATGAATTTCTAGTTTTGCATATTATTTACATATGCACATTACATATTATTTATTATTATTTATTTTAAAATTATAACTGATTCACTGCTTAATATTTAAAAAAAAAAACTTTTGTTTACCAAATCAAAGCATGATGATATATGCAGAAAACTCCTGCATGTGTCAACTTATAGCTCAGATTAAGTTATAAAATGTCATGTGGTGCGACTTCCCAAATATGTAATGGTATATATGAATTATTAACTTACATTTTTTTAAAAATGTGTTTATATTTTAAGAATTCTTTTAATTTTAATGTATAATTATTAAATACAAATATCTTGTAGTATTACTTTACAAATATGTAAATGTATTTATGAATTAATAATTCATGATATTACAAAAAATTTTTACTTAAAAAATTTTACTTTAGAAAATATATTTGAAAACATTTTTCAAAAGTAATTATTAGGATGTGTACACTCTCATGCATTTAGGGTGTATGGAAAATACGTTATTATTTTTTACTTTAATGGATGCACCACATGACATTCTTCATTAAATTGAAACTTTTCCACATTTTTTTTTACAAAACACTTGGTTAAAAATAACCCAGCGCTGGGTGAAATATGGATAAACCCAGCGAATGGATTGTTATGATTTTTTTATTAGTTTTTACTTTGCTGGTTGCACCACATTACTTTTTTCCCCATTAAACTGAAACTTAAATGTACAACCTTTTGGGTAGTTTTATTTAACTCAACTATTGCTTAAAAATAACTAAATTTCTTGCTTAAAATGAGCCCAAAATAGGTTGGAAATTAACATGTATTAATATGTTCAATACATGAAAATGTATTAATAAGTTGAATAATTAATAATTAAATAATAAACTTTCTTTTAAAATAGTTATTAATAAATGTTCACCTTTTGATTATTGCTGATTCATCTAGTAATTATGTGTCTAATTTTTAATTTACAGCTTATTTTGGGTTCATTTCAAGCCAGCCATATAGTCATTTTTAAACAAAGGTTGAGTTAAATAAAACTACCCAGAAGGTTGGGTTAAACCGCTGGGTCAAAAAAATGACCCAGCATTTTTTAGAGTGTAAGAAAGTTTAAATTTAATGAAAAAATGTCATGTGGTGCAACCAGCAAAGTAAAAAATAATAACAACTTAGTCGCTGGGGTTGTCCATTTTTTTTAACCCAGCAAATGGGTTAAAAATAACCAAATATAAAATATGTCCATATTTTACCCAGCACTGGATTATTTTTAACCCAGCATTTTTTAGAGTGTAAAAAAAGTTTACATTTAATGAAAAAAAAAAAAACATCATGTGGTGCAACCAGCAAAGCAAAAACTAATAAAAAATCATAACAACCCAATTGAAAAAATGAAAAATGTCATGTGGTGCAACCAGCAAAGTAAAAACTAATAAAAAATCATAACAACCCAATTGAAAAAAAAATGAAAAATGTCATGTGGTGCAACCAGCAAAGTAAAAACTAATAAAAAATCATAACAACCCAATTGAAAAAAAAAAATGAAAAATGTCATGTGGTGCAACCAGCAAAATAAAAAATCATAACAACCCAATTGCTAAGTTTGTCCATATTTTACCCAGCACTGGGTTATTTTTAACCCAGCATTTTTTAGAGTGTAGAAAAGTTTAATTTAATAAAAAAAAAGTCATGTGGTGCAACCAGAAAAGTAAAAACTAATATAAAATCATAATAACCCATTCACTGGGTTTGTCCATATTTTACTCAGCACTGGGTTATTTTCAAACCAGCATTTTTTAGAGTGTAGAAAAGTTTAATTTGAATGAAAATATGTCATGTGGTGCAACCAGCAAAGTAAAAAATAATAAAAAATCATAACGACCCAGTCACTGGGTTTGTCCATATTTAACCCGCATCTTTTAGAGCGTAGAAAAGTTTCAATTTAACGAAAAATGTCAAGTGGTTCAACCAGCAAGTAAAAAATAATAGAAACAAATTCTAACAACCCAGTTGCTGGGTTTGTCCATATTTAACCCAGCAATTTTTTAGAGTGTAGAAATTATGTTTTTCAAAACTACTTTAACGATCCTTTGTGATGTTTTTTTGCCCTTTTATGCATTATAAACTGTCATCAGAAAAGGACCTCCATGAAGATTTTTCAAAGGTTCTCCTTTTGTGTTCTTAAAAAAAGCATACAGATTTGGAACAACTATCAACACAACAGTCTTAAATATTTGCTCATGTGGTGCATCAACATGGGAAATGTCTTTTTATTACGACCGTCTGCAATCTTTTCTGTTTGGTGTCCATCTTTGTCCCTTTGGTCTGTTTGTCTGACAGCGACCACATGTCATAATAGACAGGGCCGAAGATCTCAGGCCCAAATACCTAAATTACTCTGAGCTAAACCAAACCAGTCCAAAGATCTCCTTCCATCATTCAAGTGTAGAAATTTATCCCCCTCTCTGGCCTTTCTCCACTTTTCATCCTCTGTTTCTTTCTCTCAGGTCCCAAATCCGCGGCGGTATTAGATGAAACAGATTGCTCGGTGTGAATTTAAACCCACAGCCCACCTCGAGGAGAGCCGAGTCCAATGACAAACATAATTCTTCAAGGAAGTTTGGAAAGACTCGGCCAGGAAAATGGAGTTTGGCGACGGGGTGTCTCGAAAAGGTCAAGATTTGCTGTTTGGAAGCCTAGCTCAAACATAAATGCTCCGTAATACCGGTTCGGGTGATTGCTTTACTCTCTAGACAATGTCAATTTTGTGGAAGGAGTTGCAGATTAAGTCGCCGGCGTGTCAAGGGCCCTCGTGGGTGCCGGTGTCTAGTCTCAGAAACAGGTCCTAAAGCCCATGCCTATTACCGCAGCCACCCACAGGACAGATGTTTAAAGCTTAGGGGCGCAATGGAGAATAATAGCACATTAGATTCTTAATGTCTCCGCTGATGCCGCGCTCATGCGGGAGGAAACTCTCTGGTGGTCCAAACACCTTGCCCCTTTTTTTTCCCTCATCCTTCTCTGTATTTTTCTTTTTCTTCTGCCTGTATCTCTCCTCACGCCACTTGAGCGATGAATCCTACCCCGGAGCAAGGCACCACACACACCATTCATCAAGATATGACCCACTCGGAGGATACAATGGGCTAATGAACTCATTAAAATGTGCGCGCGTGTCGACGCGAGTGGGCGGATGTGGACGTTCACGCGAGCGCGCTGCCGCCGTGTGGGTTTAATGTATATGTTTGTGTAAAAGGGAAAGAGGGAAAAATGGCCCGTCGATGTAAAACCATTAGCCCCACCTCACAGTTCAGATCGCGGGCATTTATCTTCGCAGATATGATGGCTGTTTAAAGCCGTGATGTATATCTGCTGTGTGCCGTATTCAAAGGCCAGGAAAACTGACTGTGATGAAAAATTATTCCAGATGCAGATCCATCATTTCAGAATTGCCCCCGTCGTACGGCACATACTGTACAGGAAAAGCTTTTAGTCCTGTGTTTGTCCCGATTATAAGCTTCACTTACGGAAGTGATAGAATATTTCTAGATAATAATTAATAAGCAACGCGACAAGCTTTCTGTCAGTTCTGATTTTCATCTGTGATTACATGTTATATGATAAAAATATCAGAATATATATACATGGATGGGTGAATCTCACAAAAACACGTCAACATTCACCACAAAATCAAATGAAAACTTAAAAAATAAGAAACTATATTTAGAAATTATACATACAGCTACGAATACAGCAATATAGCAATAATATATATGAATTAATACGTGTCATTTATTACTGTATTCTATCCTAGTAATTAAGGAAAAAAGTAAAAAATAATTCCAGAAATTAGATTTTGCAAAAACAAAAGGTTCGTAACACTGCTTTAATAAAACAAATTAAAAATAAAAATAAATAAATAAATAACTGATAATACAATTGTAATCATTGAATATAAATGTACCCTATAAATGTTATATTTTATACAGACTAAAGTAATATAATAGTATGATTCTGATAATATGATTCTGATATATATATATAAACCTTTTTAACAACACAAATATAGGTTTCATTTTCTGTATTTTATGCAATTTGATTTATGCAATTTTAAATCATACCTTTTTTTTTTTAATATGTATTTATATTATGGTTGTGCAGAACGATTAATTAATTAACATTAACAATTATATACTGCATAAAATATACAAAATTATATGCTATATAGAATATATATTCATAATTGTTTAAAAATGAAATGTATATTTTTTTACATAAATAAAATACATATATATAAATATTTATTTTATATAAAAACTATACATTTGTATAAATAATATATAAATGTAATAAAATTGACATTTATTTGTGTGTTTGTGTGTAGAATATATACATATATTGGGAATGACCAAAAAAAAGAAAAAAACAACCTCCAAAGTAAACTTACATAAAGAATAATGAAAACTGGGTGGATTTTAATTGTAATGAAATTATGAATAAATTACAGCAAAATCATAATCATTACTCCATGTTTTGCGACGAATATGTTCCTGACAATCTTGACCCTGCCAGTGTAAATCAGTCAAGACTTTAGCATGTAAACATGACTTGCCCCATGCTGGGCTGTGAACATTGTTATATTACAAGCTCACGTCTACATCTGCAAGGTAGAATCAGTCCCCCACCCCCTCCTTCAGAGACCCCCATCATCCCTCCTACTAGCCCATCCGGGGGTTGGAGGTACACCTTCATGAGAAGAGACCGGGGGTAATTCAGTCCGTAGGCTTAATTAATCTTGTGTCTGATTTGATGAATGGCTCCCAAATAGTGCTGTAATGGTGTGATATCTCTCAGCTCGGAGGCTCCGCTGTTGACAGAGGCTGTGTGAAAGTCAAAACGGGGAGCGCTTCACTCTGGGCTTTGTTTGCAAAGTTCCTGTAGTCTGCCGTCGTAACACACACACACACACACGCACAGACACAGCGTACATCGGCCATCTCATGCTGTGTTACTCAGTTTTGACAAAAAATGATTTGTTGTCTGTAAAGAAAAAGCGCAGCGCCTCAGGGGGTAAACACATTAGTGTGAGTAATCTAATGTTGATCTTTCTAATGAGAGGTGCTTAAATGATTTTAAACATACTACTCTAGTTACACATTTGGGACGCATTGAAGTTGACTTTACAATGTGTGTAAAGCCATCAGTATAGCAAGGTCATCATAATGGATGGTTGTTCTTTGGTTAATTACCTGTACAACGCACTAATTCCCTCAAAAGTGAATAATAGCATTTCGCCGATTGCTTCTGAGGTGTGTTTAGAGGCTGTTTATGAGATTCGGGACAAGAAGTAAATAAGTAAAAATGGGTTTTTATTCAAAAAAGGAAGTCTATAGGGCAAGTGTTTCATTCTTTTGTAAATAAATAAATAAATAAATATCATCCTTTCATATTTGTGGCTACTGTTTATAATACATCAGCTTTAGGTTGGGTAGATTTGTCTTAGTGAATAATATTTATATTTGATGTTATAGTATTAAAGTCGTCTTACTTTCAAAACAGTTTATCTTGTTGCGTTGCCAAATGAACTTCTATAGTAAGAGCATTAAAAATGCATAAAATGCTAAATAATTTATATATTTACATATTTGCATTTTATATAAAAAATACATACTATATAATATACACATTTATATTTTAAATGAAACTTATATTTTACATATATACAATACAAATATATAAATGTTTATTTTATAATAATATAATAAACACATTTTTATGTGAATTATATACTAGAAGAAATACATATTTATATATTATATAAAGGCAAAATTATTTATATATTTGTATTTTATATATAAAAATATATACTATATAAAACACATATTTATACATTTTTACCTTATATAAAATATACATTTAAAAAATAATAACATAAACATTTATGTGAATTATATACTAGATAAAATACATATTTATTCATTTTTTAATAAAAACAATGTTTTTTTTACATATATACAATATAAATATATAAATGTTTATTTTATATAAAAATATACATTTTTAAAAATAAAATAAACACATTTATTTGAATTATATACTAGATAAAGTACACACACACACATATATATACAAATGCAAAATAACTGATATATTTGTATTTTCTATATAAAAAGTATATATTATATAAAATATATATTTACATATTTTTATTTTATATAAAAATAAACATTTATGTGAATTATATACTAGATAAAATATATATTTATTCCTTTTTTAACTAAAAAAATATGTTTTAAATACATACACACACACACACACACATACATACATACATAAATATATTATATATATAGATATATACCAAAATAAATGTATGTGAATATATATGCAAAATATCTGTATAAATGCAAAACAATTAAGATATTTATATATTTTCATTTTATATTAAAAATATACAAATTTAAAAAACAATAAAATAAATTTACGTAAATAATATACCAGACAAAATACATATTTATTAATTATTTATTTTTAATAAAAATATATTTTTACATATATACAATATGAATATCTAAATATTTATTTTTATATAAAAATATACATTTAAAATAAACATATTTATGTGAATTATATACTAAATAAAATACATATTTAGATATATTTTTATTTATTTACATATTATATAAATGCAAAATAACTGTAAATGCAAAATAATTAATATATTTTTAGATTTGTATTTTACATAAATTATGAACAATATAAAATACACATTTATATATTTTTATGTATAAAATATACATTTAAAAAATTATAAACTAAACATTTATGTGAATTATACACTAGATAAAATGCATTTATATATTTTATATATATATATATATATATATATATATACACACAAATATATGTTACATAAATGCAAAATAACTGTAAAACTAAAAAATATATATTTTAATTTTATATAAAAATATACATTTTTAAATATAAAACACATTTATGTGAAGTATATACTAAAAATACTTATTTCTATTTTTATTTATATATA
>JAHKKF010502359.1:0-12357 GCA_019740295.1 Labeo calbasu
TATACATCGTTGGAAAGGTCTAAGACTTTTACTATATTTCTGTGTTACAAATTATGTAGGAAAAGTAATAGATTAATATATGTCAAGAGTGCAACTTAAAAAATCTACATCATAACATGAATTCTGACCTTTGTCACAAAAGACTTTCTTCGTTGCCATTTTCCTTATCACAATTTAGAAATCATAAGAAATTATATATCAGTGTAAAACGTAAAATCTCAAAATCATCCTTTGAAAGGCATTTTAAAATCAGACATTGCATTACCATGGAAAATGTACATCAAAATCATATCAAGTCTGGATAGTACATTTTTATGTCTGTGTTCAAAAATGGGAGTGCAAGAAAGCATGTCAGGTCACACATTCTATACTATGTTAAGTATAGAATGGAAATTTTATTTGCCAAATGTATGAATTTGGGGCATATTTATGATGATCCTTATATATATGTAATTACACACACACATACGTGTTTGTTTTTGTGAATTGTGGGGACTTTCCATAGACTTCTACAGTTTTTATACTGACCAAACGATATTGTCTATCCCCTAACCCAACCATAACCCTAAACCTACCACTTACAGAAAACCTGCATTGTTACATTTTCAGATGAACATCATTAACTATTTTTAATCTTTTTTTTTTTTTGAAAATGATTCAAAATTTTCAGGTTTTACTATCCTTGTGGGGACATTTGGTCTCCACAATGTAGCAAGGACAAGTACACACACACACACACACACACACACACACACACACGTTAAATTCTGGCCTTTGTCATGCTATCCCTTTTTCCCCATCTCTGCCTCCAATTTCTTGTACAATAAATGCAGAGAGAGAGAGAGAGAGAGAGAGAAATCAGACATGCGAATATCATGTCCAAAGGATGAATAACGTATTGGATTTGCATTTGCAGCTATGATTTTTGAAGATGGATATGATCTTTGAGGTCATGCCTGACTGACAGATATGATATATACAAGTACTCATGTCAGCATTTCCATCATGTACTTTACCTCCACAATGAATGTCAAACACACTGCCATACCATGAAAGACCAGCACAGTTCGCCTTTAAACATGACAGGACTACAGGACCAGCCAGTAAGAGCAAGTAGGTTGATAGTTTTTTTTTAATATATTTAGAATACATGATGTAGACATGTATTTGAGGACTGTAATTTTCAGAAAATGTGGAAGAGACAAATATTTATGCAACCAAAATGTAATAATTACATGTAGTGATTTTTTCCCCCTAATCTACATGCCACTAAATCATCACAAAGCTGGTAGACAAACTCTTACCTACATTCCTTCTTTGCATAAGTTGGTAAAATTCTTCATTTTGTTGCTTAAGAACATATCTAATTAAAATACACCATATGGTGCAGAGTGCGATCTTCAACTTCACATACTCAATTTAAACCAACTGAGGCTTGATAAACACATTTGTATCCCTACATGTATGTGCACCTGTAAATCACTGTTGGTTATCTGATGTGATAGGCAGGTTGTAATTATGGAGAGGATGATTTTCACTGCATGAGAGAAACTTCACATAGATCGTGCCGAAAAAACTACTGGCAGACATTAAGAAAAACAAAACAAAACAAAACACTGAATAATTTGCATGTTGGTGACAGAAAATGTGAAAAAAATAATACTTAAACATGCTAATAGGCCTATGCTTAAATTTGACCCACAGTATTTTCCACAGAATACCATTTTAAAGACAATCTGTTACTCTGTAGCAATATGAAATATCCCTGCTGTTATTTCTGGGATGTTCCCGGGGTGAAGGTGGAATATGGCACCTCCCAATATGGCACCCTATATGTGTGAACCATGAATAAAGCTGGTGTTAAAGCACAGAGTAAGGTCCCTAAGCTTGGCTGATCCTGTACTCTCACCTTCACTGGGGCTTTGAGTGCACTTGAACGTCTGTCTTGCTCTCCCTTCCCACTGTTAGCTTCACCTTGAGATGCCCGTCCCAAGCAGCACAGAGATTTGTCACGTAGAATGCGGGGCCAAAGTGAAGGGCCAACCAAATGCAAGCCTGGGAGCTTGGCCAGTGATAATTCCAGCAATGTAAATCATTGTGTGACTAATGTGAAACAACATAAAAAAAACTGTGATGTAACCTTTTGACACAGCCAACAGCAAAAGCATTTATCTACAGTGACACAATTTTGGCAGCCATTATAATGAACAATGCAAATTTCTTCATGCACTAGAAGTACGACATATGCCACAGTCATTTGATAAATCATAAAAATCTGATTTCTTTCAGGTGTGGACACATTTCTTATCAATCACCTGAGGCCAATCAGACAGTTAATTTCTCTGAAAAACTTGCATTATTGTGCTTATATTTTAAAATATTGTACTTCAGCAGAATACAAAGTTGCTTTTGCAACTTTTGAAGAGTCATCAATGATATGTCAACATACTAAAATCAGATTTACAAACGCATATCGCAATGCAACAATAATCATTAAATCCAAGCAAGCTGTTTACATTTTAAGGACTCTTTTGTCAGTAAAAAACAAAACGCATGCAGTAAAATATTAGCTGTGAAAATGCATGGGCACAGTTATTTTT
This sequence comes from Labeo calbasu, assembly GCA_019740295.1. Lineage (NCBI taxonomy): Eukaryota > Metazoa > Chordata > Actinopteri > Cypriniformes > Cyprinidae > Labeo > Labeo calbasu. The sequence continues at coordinate 2,601 of JAHKKF010502359.1, forward strand.
GCGACTGATATTTATGGGAGGAAAATATATAAAACTTAATCATGCAAGGCTATATACTAAGGTTTGTTTACAGTTTACTGGTATTTGCGCCATTTGTGTACTCTGTGTACTCTGACTCAGAGTATTCCATATGTTATCAGTTGTGATGTTAAATAGAGCTTGCAACCTGTCAGCAGGAAACTTACAACTCATATTATCCTCTCATGCAGTTACAGATGGAGTGTTTTGACTGAACCACTTGTACTTCTGCTTCATTTTGCAGCACATTTTTATAATTTTCTTGGTCATTTTGTAATATATTTCCTTTTTCTTTATTGCAAAATGCTCGCTCTATCTGGATGCGATTAAATCTGCACTAAAAATGCGTTTCTGAACGTGGTGTTCTGTCATGTATCTCACATGTGCACACCGACAGAAAGCAGATTCATGTGTTTACATGCCACACGAAATCAGGGTAAGAGGAAAAAAAAAACACCTGTGTTGACCTGTTTATGCATAAGCTGTTTATGACTGCCCTGATAGCATATGCACATCTTGTAGATGTCTATTTATATCTAGAAGACGTATTTTTATAGTTTTTGCTCATCTGCAATTCATCTATAGGATGTCAAATAGACGTCTATTAGATGTCTTTAAGATGTTTATGATTTAGAATGTATGTAAAACTGACATCTTAAAGACATCTGTCAGATGTTTGTACACAACAGACACTTTTCAGAATAAGTGATCTTTAACAGACATCTTGCAGACGTACGTGTGCAATCTGGGTGTACTCTGATAAAAGAAGGGCTACGTTTACATGACCACGTGCATTGTCGGCTTACTAAGCATAATCGGCTTAAGATTGTGCATGTAAACGCAATGTTAATAAAGGTTTTTGCACTATATATAATACACACACACACGCATCGTTAAAGCACTTTTAATCAATTTTAATCAATAAAGCACTTTTAAACAAAATACATACTTGCTGAAAAAAGTATTAATTTCTAACTTTCTAAAGAAATAAATACATACATACATAAAAATAACATAAAACAACATTTTAACTGACCCCAAACATTTGAACCGTGGTGTAGTCAAGTATTACATTTGAAAGGCTGTTTGAGGTACTTGTTCTAAACTTGTTCTGACATCCTACAAGGCGCTGAGCCTCTGGATCCGCACCAGCCCCGCAGAGCAACAGAACTGCACCTGGGGGGAAAAGTACCACGTCCAAGCTAAAAGAACTGACATCTAGTACATCGCTGCTCTCAGCTAATTACATGGAGCAGAAGTGGGAGGACAGGAAGTTGTGTGACTGTTTGAATAACAGTCGGTAGTGATGGTCCCTGTGTCTTGCCTGTCAAGATAACAGTTTACTTTGTTTGACAATATGCGCTTTACACAGCTGGCTTTATTTCCTTTGTGCACCTCAAAGTGCAGCTCAATAGTTCCTGTTGTCCCCCAATTCTGCTGTCTGAAGAAGAGCAGTGCGCAGTGCCCCATGATGCCCAATCTCAACTCGACTTTGATTATGCTGTAACCACTTGGAACACAAAGCTGTAACATTGATGCAATAGAGCGAAACACGCTGTGGATGTTTATTTGGTTTGGATCTGACAGCAGCACGAGGCCATCAATTTCATCTGTCGAGCAATAGCTTTTGTTCCCAGCAACGGCTGCTGATGGTTGTTTGTTTTTTTCTATCACCTTTTCAAGAGATAAACATAATAAAATATCGCAAGAAAAAATGACTTTTTTATTTAATTGGCCTTCTAGCCTCAGGTCTGCAGAGGAGAGTGGAGTGGAGTTTACCTGTTAACTGTCCTTGCATCAGATGAAACTGAGTGTTATGAGCTTGTCAGGGGAAAATCAATTTCTCTGAGAATGATGAGAGGGGCTTCAGCCATTTCTTCAGAGCTGGAAAAGGAGGTAAAGAATACAGCAACAAGAGGCAATATGAGGAAACAGATTAATCTCAAACATGAAACTGTCACTCATAGAGCAAGATGAACCCAGCAAAACAGTCAGAAGCTTAAAAATCAGCTGAAGAGATTGTGATCTTGTGGTATTTACGCATGAAGCAGATTGCATGCTTTGACCTCTGCCTTTAAACTGCATCAGTACTGCTGGGTTTGATGTAAAAATGCAGAGCATGGCTTTTTTTATGCAAACATATGGATATGTTATTCACCCCATGAATACATTTGACCTGGTCTGTGAAATCTGAGTCAAAACATTATTCCTTATAATTTCATTTTGGTGAAGGGAAAGTAAACCTTTTTACGATGTTCATTTAGGGTGTACACTGAGGATGTTTGGGGTCATTTTCGACCCTAGGCAGTTAAATGTGATTTTCATGATTTTTTTAACCCATGCTATGTCAGTAACTTTATTAATATTTTTTATTCTACAGTTGTCCATTTTTGGGAATTGCCTTAGTTTCAATACATTTGATGGGTGTGGGGATCAAGAGTAATGTTGTGTATTTTTACACTATAATGATGTCACCCCTTCATTTTTGTGTTTATTCTGTGCTGTAGTGTGTATACACACACACAGTGTCCTCCATTAATATTGGAACCCTTGGTAAATATGAGGAAAGGTGGCTGTGAAAATAAATCTGCATTGTTTATCTTTTTGATTTTTCATTCAAAAAATTCACAAAATTCTAAGCTTTCATCAATTAGAACCATTAAAAGTGTGGGGACAGTCACATTATGAAATAAATGTTTTTCTCCAATGCATGTTGCCCACAATTATTGGCACCCCACAGCAATTCTTATGAGTAAAATATCTCTAAAATATATCCCCATTTTTTAGAGCATGAGCATGAAATTGTCCAGCCATGGCTTCCTGTTCTGCAGGATTATAAATATGAGAACATATCCATCACGAGGAGTAAAACCAAAGAATATAGATTGTACAGACAAAAGATTGTTGAGCTTCACAAAATAGAAAGTAGCTGTAAGAAAAGAGCTAAACCATAAAAATCCCCATTTCCACCATCAGTCCAATAATTAAAAAAAAGTTCCAATACACTAAAGATGATACAAACCTGCCTAGAAGAGGACGTGGCTCTATATTGTCCTAATGTACGGTGTGGAGGAGAGTTTAAGTGGCCAAAGACTCTCCATTGATCACAGCAGAGACTGCAGAGATCAGTTGAGTCTTGGGGTCAGAAAGCCAAAAAAATAAAAAATAAAATAAAAAAATCAAACAGCCCCACATCACCACATGTTGTTCAGGAGAGTTTCAAGAAAAAAATCCAAAAACAAAACTCCAACATATTCAGACATGACTGAAACTGGACTGGCTTCTATGGTCAGATGAAACTAAAAAAAAAAAGCTTTTTGGCAGCAAACCCACCAGATGGGTTCGGTGCAAACAAGGATAAAACGTACCACGGTTGTCCACGGTTAAATATACTGCTGGATCTTTAATGTTGTTGGCCTATTTTTCTGCCAGAGGTCCTGGACATCTTGTTCAGACACATGGCATCATGGATTCTATCAAATACCAACAGATAAAAAACATAAACCTGACTCCCTCTGTTACAAATGTTATAGTGGGCCGTGGTTGGATCTTCCTTCAGGACAGTGATCCAAAACAAACATCAAAATCAACACAAAAATGTGTCGCTGAGCACAAAACGAAGCTTCTGCCATGGCCATCCCTGTTCCCTGGAATGGCTGAACTGAAGAGAAGAAGCTGTGAATCTGAAGGATCTAGAGTGATTCTGCATGAAAAAATGGTCTCTGATCTCTTGTCAGGTGTTCTCCAAACTCTTTAGGCATTATAGGAAAAACCTCAGGGAAAAGTAGGTTGCAATAATTGGGTGCCAATAATTGTGACCAACGTGAACTAGATAAACACATTTATTTCATAATGAGATTTTCCCCCCAATTTCAATTGTTTCACTTCAATGAAAGGTTATTTTAATTTTTTGATTATTTTAAATGAAAGATTGCACATTTATTTTCACAGCTCATATTTTCCAAAGGTGCCAATATTAATGGAGGACACTGTATATAGCCGTGATGTCAAATTGCAATTTATGCTTCATGATATGAACCTTGACAGACTGCAAGTGAAACATTAACTTTATTTATACATAGCAAAAACCTTCAAAACGCCAAATTTATTTACAGTTGTCCCCCCATTTTGCAGTACATCGCAGTTCCAAATAAAGTTACCAGCCAGTGGCGAGTAACTGTTTTATTTACGGACCAATACCAATTTTAACTCGCATTTGAACTCTGTTTGCTGGTACTATTAACCGCTCTTAACAAGTCACCAGTCAAAACCTTCCTGCTCCTAGTGGAGATTTCTATCCCATTTAACTTGTGACCCCTCATCACACTGAATAGTATTAGAGAGAGCTGACAATGAAACAGTGAGGTCTCTGTGATGGGTAAGAGCTCCTCTCCCATGGGGTGAACCATTACTCTGACCAGGGGACATGTGTCGCAGGAGCTTGACACGCAGCTTATTGGCAATCTGTTAACACAGCCTCTCGAGTACAGGAGTGCATGAAGGAGGCTGGGGACAGAAGAGTAAAAATTGGGGGCAGAGCTCACCTGCTTGAAGATAAAAGAAAAGAGAAAGGGGCGACTGACGATACTAAGGATACTTATGATGACTGGCATAGTGGCAGTCGACAGAGGTTAACAGGAAATTGAAAGTAGGCAACATCACTCCCAATTGTTCTGGGAACTGAGATAGCTGGGAGGAAAATGAAAGAAAATAGAACAGAGTAGAATTATTGCTTTATTTACAAAGCGCAAATCTCAGCAGAATGCATAATTAAAACAATACCAAATGTTAGTGTGTAATTATTCAGGCGGCACTGGGAAAAAATACATTTGGGGGTGTATGTTGCTCTGATTACCATAATTAATTGTGAATGAATTTTGTTTTTAATTGAAATGAAGGAGCATGCATTATAAAGAGGTTGCTTGCTTACTATTTGAAAGGCTTTCAGTTAATTCTAAAAAGTGTAATTTTGCAATTAATTTATTGGAAACAAATTAACATTTTAATCTTAAGTAAGATAATTTCATGTTAATGAATCATTTAAATATCTATATAAAATAACACTATGTCTGTATAATTCATAAGCATCAACATATTTTAAGTTACTATCAATAAAAACAAACACATCACAGAATCCATCAGACAGACTGTTCGATAATCAAATCTAAGACAATTTTGTAGAAATTGTTTTACCCACTGCTGTCATATCATCCATCTTTATGATAATTATGTATCAGTGTGAAGTGCTTAATTACTCCATAGTGAGATATGCACTGGTCAAAATCAACAAACAACATGAGAACAATGTTAATGGATGTTGCATTAATAAAACCCAAAGTATTTGTTTTGAAACTAACAGACATTACCATCATGGAGTAAGTGCACAAGCTGTTACAGAAACTTAAAGGGATAGTTCACCCAAAAAATGGCAAGTTTTGTCATCATTTACTCACCCTCATGTTGTTCCAAACCTGTATGACTTTTTTTTCCCGTTTGGAACGTAAAAGATATTACAGGTTTGGAACGACATGAACGGTGAGTAAATGATGACAGAATTTTCATTTTGGGCAATGTACCCTTTAAGCATCTACTAAAAATAAAATTTTCTTAGTCCTTTGAGCATTGCAATAAACCATATAGGCCTGAACATGCAAAATTATGAAAATTACATAGGCTGAAGTTTATAAATGCATAAACAGCAGGAGTGTGATTCACTAGTCCAACACATGAAATAAATACTCTGCTAAACAGTATATTAATATTACCCATATTAATAAATGACAATTGCGCTCAATTTTGATCAGTTAATAAGTGACAGATCAATGAATTTGAATGGACACACCACCTTTCACATTAATACCAAGTTCTGTCATGAATCTCTAGATGTCACAGGCTAATGGGTTGTTAACGCAAAATGATGACATTCACAGCGTTAAACTACTTGGCACATGCTGATTGGTTTATGTTGCATACACAGCCAATGAGCTTGCTGCTTTACATTCAAATGTGTGGTTAGTATTCACTAAAGCATTTTGCAGCGCTCTTCAAAAATCCCTGCCGAACCTGAGACTCAAACCTACCTTCAGGTTACAAGTCTCTCCGTTAGGCCACAACTGCCCCATTAAACTGTATATGCTACTTGTGCAGCAGCAGTATGTCTTAAAAACTCACAGCACCGTACTGGCATATGTATTAGCAGTAGCAAGTTCCTGTACTTGCTTTGCAGCAGCAGCAATAATCTACAACAACAGCAATAAGCAACAGCATAGCAGATTTATTCCACCAAGACCTTATCTATTGTCTTATCCATTACAATGCTAAAATCTTGAGTTGTAATGATATAAATTACAGTTTCAATGGGAAGCATGTTCTCCTGTTTGAAAATTCACAAGTCTAATTGTGCTATACCAAATATACACAATTCGATGTAGTTGCAGTTTATTATTTACAATCCCGCTGTCTATCAAAACAAATCCCATTTTGGGTCATGGCACTCCAGTTGTTTCACTTATGTAGGTTACTGGTATAGGTTTTTGTCTTGCAGGCATTTCCATTCACCTCATGTTTCTTTTGACATTTGCAGATGCAGAGAGGTTGATTGAGTGTGACGGCTGGCATACCTCCCATCTCCTGATACAGACCAATTTGGGATGCACCAATCAATTACACTGTGTTGTGGGAATACAGAAAAATGTTTGGTTTTCTTTCTAAGCTAATTTATCTGACATACAAAACTTGAAATGCTGTTCCAAACCCATATCCTGGAATCCAATCTGACAGGAAGAATATCAGATGCAGTTTTGTGTTATTGAATGCTACTAGGTGCCAGTTTGAGGCAGGTACACACACACACACACATTTCATAGCTGCTAACTAACACAGACAAAGAAAATAAATCGTTTAACCCATGTTTTTGTAATATGTATGTCCCAATAACCCGTACAAAGACGTCAAATGGTTAATCAACTCATCACATGACCCACTTTCCTATAATTCCCCAGGAAAGATAAGTTATAAGATAAATATAGAGGATCATTTTTCTTGTAGCAAACGAGAGGAAAGCTTATTTCCATTCCAAATGGGGATGAAGCTTGAAGCAGGCGGTATTTTGTCACTGTCATAACCAGAAGGAGAATTAATTGTCATCATGGCTCCCCGCAAGCCACCTTGTGGGGTAGAAATGACATTTTTATAACCTCAGGCCCATCAAAAAGCAGCCTGTGGAGCGCTACTCACTTCCTCTCTGATTTGAGGTAGAGATGAATTTGGAGTCAAACCTTTACACTAATTATGTCAGCCCCCCAATTTGAACCGCCTACAGAATGTGTCAGTAAACTGGGTGTTTTGGGTGTGCAACGAGTTTGAGAGATTCAGCCGCTGTAGATAGTCTTCTGAGTGCCTATTAACGAAAAAGGCGAAGACATTGTTAGCACTCCCTGTAATAATGAAACACTGCAAGTCGTATAACAATATGTTAGACTTGTGTCATCACACAAACAGCATGTGCTCTCCTTTAAAGTTTCAAGTTTGTATTGATCTTATTTCTGGCTAGCAGCGTCTCATTCATTTGTCCCCAACATGGTTGTTTATTCTTTTAACATTTTTCTTCTCAAGCTGATCTACCCTCACTATGTGTTTCTTCTCCTCATCCTTTTATTCATTGTGGCCTTGTCTAACGGACTAAATAATTGATCTTCCTCGCTTCATATTGTGATAAATTTATGGCCAGCAGTGGCTGTAGATTTCCTCTGACTCCTCTCCTCTGGAGATTTTTTTCCTTTGGACTTATCTGCGTATCCACACCAAGGTCAAAACAAGCTGATATATTATAAAGAAGAATCGTTTCAGCAAAACTGCACTGTTCAGACCTCAGTAACCAACTCTGTCATATAGCGCTGCAGTTTCGCTGTAATATCCCCCAGATGCCCATTTCTCACAGAGTTTCCATATTTTCACTAAAACGTAGAATAAGGACTCGCTTGGAGCGCTTTCTCTAGGCCATAAAACCACAACATATAGTATGAAAGTCAGCTCTTGACTAATGGGATGCATTTGTAATGAACATTACAAAGTGAACAGATTACACAACAATTTGTGGAAGCTAGAAATGAACCTACTCAAAATATAAATTAAGGGGAGGCAAGAAGTGAACAGGTATTTTTTTTCCCCTTCGCGCAAGTCAAAAAATTAGTTCAATGGTGTGGTACCAGAGGATAAAATCTGGCCATATTTTTCAATTAAACAGCAGCAAATTAAGTCATAAATGCCTTCTATTAATTTTATCTTAATTACGTTGTAGTGTCTGCCTTGACCTTGCAGCCGAGGACATTAAAATATTATGGCACTTTTATTGTAAATTAATATCTAGTGGAAAGAAAATTAAAAGTTAAACACAATTTACTTAGCCATTAAATGGGTGGTACAGCAGAGTTGGTTTATTGTGAGTGGTCATGTCCGTGAACCCATAACCTCAATCATGCTGAGAATTCAAGCAATCACTTGAACTTACTCAACTACTGGTGCCTGGGAGAGTGGGGCACACATGTGGCTGAAAACAATATGTTCTGTAAATAAGTCTTCACATTAAAGTGGGTTATTCATTTTTGGATTTTACCCGACCTCCTTTTTAAGCATAGACGTGAATATGATGCGCTCAGACTAAAATGTTTGCAGTTCATGAACCCTTATAGACTACTGCTGCCATAAAATGGATACTTAATTTTTAAGACATTTTTATAAGCCCCAAAAAAAAAAAATCTAATTAAATTTTGACCTGATATAAAGAATTGAAGTCTATGAGGTCATAAAGAAATCATATTTATCATAAAGAAGTCATATTTATTGGAATGTGATAAGCAATTTATTTATTTGCATAAAAAATTGTATGCAACATGAACCTGTTCGTATCTGTCTGAAAACAAAATAGATTGAAAGTCAAACTATGTTCTGTTTATGTCTGAGAAAGATAAATTTTAAACTATGAGATTTATAAACATTATCTAAGACATATACATTTTGAATGGAAAGACTTAAAGGACATGTAAAATAAATTCACAAACTTAAATCAACAAAATCTATGTTGATATCTTGAAAAACATAAACAAACCATATACTGTAATAAACTCACATTACTGGTTCATGTTTCATCTGTCAAAATGTGTATGGCTTTTCCCTGTTCATCTGTCTAAGTGGAAACATATGAAGAGGTCCAATGCAAAAGCCTCTAAAAGCCATCTTGGTCAAAAATGAGATAACGATCCTGAGTGAATACTCTTCTCAAATGTTCATCAAGTACTTTCACTTCAAATGCACTAAATCCCAACCTCAACCCATTCAGAAGTACCAGTACTTACATAGAAACCTATACATAGAAGCCAAAAAGAAATACTAATTTTAAAGAAAACTGTCAGATGTACTTAGAAGCTTTTGCATCTGTACTCTTCATATATTGTATCTTATGTTATCATACATTTCTGATTGTAATGGTTTCATGAATTATATTCCCTGGGAGGAAGTTTGAACCTCACCTCATAAAATGTTGTATAATTGTAACAAAGTAAAAGAAATTACATTTAAAGTGGCTCATGGATTTTTATCAAGATAAGTGCTCTTTAAAAAGACTAAAGAAAGACTTTTTGTTTATAGCAGGGCCTCTCAACTCCCTCAAGGTCCACGTTCCCTGCAGAGTTTAGCTCCAACCTTGATCAAACTCACTTGCCTGCCTCAACTTTCTAGTGAT
>JAHKKF010502360.1:0-12358 GCA_019740295.1 Labeo calbasu
TAAATGCAGCCTTGGTGAGCATGAGAGGCTTTATTAAAAACATTTAAAATTCACAATGTTGCCAAACTTAAACTGCCATCCAAAAGTATAATCAGTAAGACTTGTAATGTTTTAATGAAGTTTTAGTGCTCATCAAAGCTGCATTTATTTGATCAGAAATACAGAAAAAGCTGTAAAATAATGGTTTTTATTTTAATATACTTTAAAATGCAATTTATTCATGTGATGCAAAGCTGAATTTTCAACAGCCTGTCTTTCAACAACTGAATTTTACTCCAGTCTTGGGTATCACATGATTCTTTAGAAATCATTCTAATTTGCTAATTTACTATTATTAGTAGTAGTTGTGCTGCCAGTTATGTGGAACCTGTGATATTTTTACATAAATTCCTTAAAAATAGTTTAAAAGAACAGCATATAAATCTTTTCTAATATTGTAAGTGTTTGCAATTACTTTTTATCAATTCAACACATCCTTGCTGAATAAATGTATTAATTTCTTTAAAAAAAAAAAGAAATAATAAAAATTTACTGACCCCCAAAGTTTTGAGTGGTAGTGTACATTGTTAGAATAGATTTCTATTTTAAATAAATGCTGTTATTTTTAATGTTTTATTCATCATAGATCCTAAAAAAAAAATCACAGATTCCAAAAAAACATTAAACAGCACAACTGGTAATAAATCAGAATATTAGCATGAGATCTGAAGGTTCATGTGACACTGAAGAATAGAGTAATGATTCTGAAAATTCAGCTTTGATTACTGGAATAAATTAGGTTTTAATGTATATTAAAATAAAAAAAAACTGTATTTTACATCGTAATAATATTTCACAATATTATTTTTTCTGTATTCTTTATCAAATAAACACATCTTTGATGAGCATAAGAAACTTCTTTAAAAAAACATTAAAACTGTTGCTGATCCCAAACTTTTGTACATTAAGATCAGACAAGAGTTGTAAAATATCACACAGTAAAACTCTCCCAGTTATCTTACCTTGAAAAATATATTTCAAAACGTTTTGTATTTTTATTTATTTATTTATTTATTTTTTTAATTATGATTAATCACTTACATGCATGCAAAAAAGAAAAAATGGAAAAAGTCTGTAATATTACTTCTTTTTTTTTTCTTGATGGTTAACATTAATGTAATTACATTTACTTTTATTTTTAAGCTTTGGCACATGCGTTTTAAACTAGATTTGCAAGAGTTTTTTTTTTTTTGATCTTGCAAACTTTTATTATTTTTACTACTGTCAAGTGTTTACATGTGTAGAACAGCTGGTTTTACCATAATTACACATACTGCCGTATTTATTCTTTTTTGTCTTTCACATCATGACTGTTAGAACTCCATGTGTATTGTGAAAGTGCAATTAATAATATCTTTAAATCACAAAAATATATTACAGAATCTAGTTGACTGTTGATTCTAGTGCACAGCCATCAAAAAACAAGTTGCATCATCTCAACTTTGCATTGTTAAAAAAAAAAACACTAGAAGACCTTCTTTATTAATTAATTGTGCTTTAGAAAAAGACAAATATATAAACGATATATGCAAAGAAATTTTTGTAGAAATAGAATCACAATATATTGATTAATGGGTTTCGTGAAATATGAGCAGAGTGAGTTTGTAAATAGGCCTACATAATATTTGTATGTAAACTGTATGATTTGCATGTGACGATTTACGTGCTGATAGATTTATGGTCATTTTACGTATTCGTTTTACTTGCATGTTGTGAATAAGGCCCAAAGGTTGTATCTGCACAGTCCTGCTCAACATACAGATACATGATGTAATGAAGCTGTTAGATGAATGTCACTGTGGCTTTTTATGGAATAGTGCTGGTTAAGCAACTTAACATCCTTCCTTGCCAGCTGCCACACAATTAGTTCCATCTTTCAGTCATCGAGACCATATGTGCAGCACTGGCCTCCATCTGAATTGCCTGAATTACTTGAGGAATTTTGAGGTTTTGTTTTTGAAAGTGTTTACAGATTGAATTTGCTCTGCCATTAAGTCAAACCGATTCATTGGAAAGACCACACCACCCCCAAAGCCTAAAAGTGACGCAGATGAGCGGTTGCCAGTTTTTGCTGAAGTCATTGATTTGGCTCAGACGTGATTTTTGGCTCTCTGACTCTTCAAATAATTGCAAATCAACTGCGTTGTCTTTCCAGACCACCTGCTTCCACGTTCCAGCGAGATGCATGTTGCCCACCTGCCAGCATTCCTGTTTTTGCTGCACATCATCCAGCACCGCTAGACTCTCTGTAATAACTTCCAGAAGTTCACTTTCACTCTCCCACCCTCTTTGCCCTTTGGGATTGTGAGAGTAAGGCGGAAAAAGCCACATTTTCACATTAGTAATGATTATGAAAAGTGTTTGCAGCTGTTTTGAGAGTTAGTATGATAAACATCCGCCGAACGCCACCTCTGCAGTCTTGTTGTGCGTGTGGTTCTGATTTCAAGTATGTCATTTTCAGATGATGTGGCATTGATCTATGATTTAGAGGCTTTGCCCATGTTGATTGTCTTTTAGTAGGATTCACTGTTTAGTCTGGTCTAAAGGCCAGGTCACAAGAGGCCATAATCGGGCCATCATTGAGCATCTGTTAGCCTAGCTTTTGCAGAGTGTTCCACTCTTTTGGCATTAGTCAGACATTCATCTGCAGCTTTTTGGCCAGAGCTTGTTGAATGGGTGGCAGAGGATGAGTAATTAATGACAGAATTTTCATTTTTGGATGAACTTTCCCTTTAAAGGAGAAGTCCACTTCCAAAACAAAGATTTACATATAATGTTCTCACCCCCTTGTCATCCAAGATGTTCATGTTTTTCTTTCTTCAGTCGTAAATAAATTATGTTTTTTTGAGGAAAACATTTCAGCATTTTTCTCCATATAATAGACTGGTATGGTGCCTCGATTTTGAACTTCCAAAATGCAGTTTAAATGCGGCTTCAAACGTTCCCAAATGCGATTGTAAACGATCCCAGCCGAGGAAGCAGGGTCTTATCTAGCGAAACGATGTGTTGTTTTCAGATAAATAGTACAATTTATATGCTTTTTAATGTCACTTGTTTTACTCTGCCTGGGCGAAAAACTCCCATCTCATGTTCTCCCTCAATTTCAAAATCGTCCTATATCGCGGTTTTACCTTTTTTGTTAAGGGTGTTTGATCTTCTTTGCCTGTTCACGTTGCAAAGACTGGGTTGGTACTTCTGCAGCGATGTAGGATGACTTTGAAATGATTTTTGAAGTTGAGGGAGAAAATACGATTGGAGTTTTTCAACATACCCTAACTGTCTTGAGCCAGAATACACAGAGTTCAGGGAGAGCAAGACAAGATGGGCATTTGAGAATAAAAAGCATTTAAATTGTATTTTTTAAAATGAAAATAACCAATCGTTTCGCTAGATAAGACCCTTCTTTCTCGACTGGGATCATTTACAACCACATTTGGGATTGTTTGAAGCCACATTTAATCTGCATTTTGGAAGTTCAAAGTCGGGGCACCATATCAGTCCACTATATGAAGAAAATGCTGAAATATTTTCCTTAAATCATAATTTCTTTACGACTGAAGAAAGAAAGACATGAACATCTTGGATGACAAGGGGGTGAGTACATTATATGTCTTTGTTTTGGAAGTGAACTTCTCCTTTAATGCTGGAGCTGATGCTCTTATAGTGCTAACTATATGCTGTACATATATTATTGGATTTGTTTGAAGTTTTGTTGATCTCACAAGGTGCTGTGAGAACTGTTGGATCTATGTCGGCGAAAAAGTCCTCATGTCATTCCCAACTCATGTTTTCTTTTTATTGTGGAGCAAGATGGACAAAGATGATGTATGTGTGACTGCATTCTTCTAAAGTCATTTTGCGAATCATCATTCGAATGCAGGAACCAATGATGTTTGATGTTGAGATGTCGAACCTGGTTTGACACATCTTGAGAAGTCTTGTTTGATTGACATTTGAAAGCTACTTTGAAGAGAAAGCTTTTTGCTTCAGAAGATTTGGAATATAGCACAACAGCTGCATATGGAACACTTTTATGATGTCTTTTTTTGAGCTGTCGGGCTGGGCGATAAACAATGTCATAATCGAGATAAAATTTGTTGTTCATGATGATAAGCTATGGATATTTTTGCTCAAAATAGATTAATCTAACAGCCTATCACACAGCAAAAATAAACATGACAGCAGTCAGTGCATGTTGCTAGTATATTTAATTTTTGAGGGGAATGAAAACACTTGTACTGTTGTTTAATAACATACCGATTAGCTGATGAAACGTCTTTCTGACAAAATCTTTCAGTAGACAAACACTTTATAAAAGTTTTGAAAGTTGTGAAAATGACCTGATCTAGGATTTTCATGCAGTACGCACCATGGTGAGAACTGTAAGTCAGTCCTTCACAACCTCATTTTCATCAGCATTGAATTCAATATGGCATCTAACTTGACTAAGGTCTATGAGTAGCATAGTTTTGTCTACTACACAAATTCAAACACATGTGCCGCCTCAAATATATGAGGACAGACCACATGAACTTCATCTCCAGAGCTGTTCTGAGAATCCCTTCACAAAGTTTTCACAACACTACTGTCAAATACACACTGAAACTCACGATCTGATCTTCACGGCAAACCGCCAAAATAAAAGTTTGGTTTAACTTGGAGATATTACGATGGTCATGTATTACTATTTTTTACTGTGATGTATTTTTCAAAGTAGTCATCATAATAATATAATTATTTTAAGTAATATCATACAACATAAAAATTCAATGTTTTGTTGTAAATTAGTTGTTATATTTTAATTTGATTACATTTCAAAATATTAAATTGTGAAAGTTTTATTAATTTATCTCATTACACATTTGTATTTAATAATCCATCTTTTTCCTGAGTAACCGATGAGCGGCACCATGATGGATTCTAACTTCCTTTCGTGTTCCGGTCTTCATAGAAATCCATGTTAAAACGGGCTAAAAAACTTTTTCAATATAACTAAGTATAAAGATGTACATAAGTTTAACATTATATTACTGGCTCTGAAAATATGTTAATTTGACTATAAACACCAGAGACTGGAAATGTAAAGCACCGTTCCAGTCGGACGAGACTTACGATTTCAGAAAAACGTGGATGAAACGCACAATCCAAAATAAAAAGTATTTAACGGGGTCTTAAATTAATACTCTGTCAAGTTTAATTGTGCACAAACAAGTTATGTTTACATTCATTCAAGGTCTAACAAACATATGGCAGACCTGTCGTTTTCCATTAAAGGGGACATCAGATGCCCATTTTCTCGTAGTTGGTATGATTCTTTAGGGTCTTCATGAAATGTCTCCAAAATACTTTTGGTTAAAGGTGACCTATTATGCCCCTTTTTACGAGATAAGTAAAATAAGTCTCTGATGCCCCCAGAGTGTGTATGTGAAGTTTTAGCTCAAAATGCCTGACAGATCATTATTTATAGCTTGTTAAAATTGTCACTATTGTGGTATGAGCCAAAACATGTCATTTTTGTGTTTGTCCCTTTAAATGCAAATGAGCTGTTGCTTCCAGAGAAGAGGGCGGAGCTTCAAAATTTCATGCTCCAGCAACACTAGTGCTTAAACATTTCATTATTAGTGCAAGCATGTTATCTTTACAGAAAATGTACGATCATTCTAGTAGCACATGAAGGCAGCATCAGTGAGAGACAATGGTAGCTTTAGCAACATTAGCCTTACAGAGTGTCAAGCTCTTTCAGAAAGGCGATTTGAAAACCAAACATGTGATGCTTGATTTGTCTGGAGCTGTCGTTCGCGCACAAAGCAGTGGTATTGATCTCTAAACATATAGGGGACTTATACATTGTATATCTCCAGCAGCTACCGCAAGAAAACCGTAATGGCGGACTGCTGCTACTCACTCAGGGCTGTGTCTGTTGTAGTGTTGTCACGATACCAAAATTTTGACTTTGATACGATACCTGACTAAAATATTACGGTACTACTGAACCGATACTATAAAAAAACAGGAAAAGTAGATCCAAATGGAGATCATAGTTATTTTATCTATTAAAACAAAGCATTTCATCCCCCCTTTAAAAAAAAAATTGTAATAATAAAATAATAATAATCACATGCCAGTGCCACTACACAGGATTATGGTGAACAACTACTGAGCCTACAGGTGTGTAGAGATCTTTGCTATATTGGTAAATTAGCTTAAAGGATAAAGCCAAATCTTGTTTCATGATATAGTAATTTTATTTCACAACAACAGTTTATATCATGACATAGTAATTTTTTTATTTTTATTTTATCTTTGTTATTAATAATAAGAATCTAGATGCAAGCAACAAACTAAAGGACAACTACAAAAAAACAAAGACACAAATGAAATAAAGAGGGCCCTACGAAATCTGTTTTATTTTTTCATGAATTCCATTTAAATTTTTCTTTTTTTTTTTTTTTTTAATGCACAAAGCTTGTCTAATCAATTAAAGTCATGAAACTGGCAGAATTTAACAAAAATTACATGTTTTTAAGGCCCTATGAAATGCATTTTATTATTTTTCTCAAATTCAGTTTTGTTTGTGAATCTGTGTTTTCCATTAATTTTCTGGAATCTGTTTTAATCATTTCATTACACTTTAATAGTCAAAAGCATGTCTAATGAATTTATAAAGGATAATTAGATTTGATAAAGAATTAATTTATTATAAGCTATTTATTTCTATTTTTTTGCAGAAATACTGTGTTGTGTATTTACAATTTTCTGGTAAATATTACTTATAACTTTTATTTTGACAGGTTGCTGTGAAGACCTTTAGGGTCTTCATTACATGACGATAGTTTTCTGCAAAAGAAACAGTAAAATGCTCATGAAGTGACTCTCAGAGCAGTTCTAGAGTATGTTTATGTACTCATATATATTGAGGCGACAGAGGCTGAAAACGTCACGTGTATGTGTGTAAACAAAACTGCGTGTCTGCGCCATTCACTAACACAGACACGCAGAAATACGCCTCTTATTAAAATGCATTCTTAAAGTACCAGTACAAGTAAAATGCGGAATCGCACCGTTTTTAAAAGCAGGGTATTGCGATTACTTTTTAAGTACTGGTATATCATACAACACTAGTCTATTCTAAGGGATAGTCACAAATGGGTGGGGATTTCTCCCTACGATGACTTCTGGAATGGCTTGTTCTGAAAGACTGTTTATGATTTATTGGGATTATAGAAAATGATTGGGTGGATCTTTACCATTATAGGCTAGGCAATATGATGTCATATTGCTTTGAAAATCGAAACAGCTTGATAATTTATATTGTTTAGGTTTTGGGGGGATTAAAAAAGGATAATATTTTTGGCCATATTACCCAGTCTTCGGTTGAATGGAAAGCGCAGCTAGGCTATTATGTGAAACATCTCCTATGGTTCATAAGTTCTGAAATGACATTACGGTGAGGAGAGAAAGATCAGTTTGGTTAAAGGATAATGTTTTAGGTAAACAATTGAGTTTAAAAATTTTCTAGGATGTAGAAATTGGTTTCAAAGGTAAGAAATGGTTTTGCATAAACAAGCTTCTAACCCTGTTAAACAGTAAGTGGTATGTTTTTGTTGAACGGTCATCCTCTGGTGAATTTTCAGTATGGTATTTGACCCATGATCGGCTTGAGTTAAAACTAGATGTTTTATTCTAAGTAATTAGGAGCACCAGATCATCAATTTTATTTTTATTCCCAAATAAAGGTACATCATTTTGTTGTCATGACCTCCTACGCTTCCTCGCATCTGAAGTTTTGAGGGAAAACAAACAAGTTTGACATGAGCTTTAACTCTTAATGATATGCCTACTCCCAATTTCCTCCTCTTTTTCTGGCATCTACCTGTAAAAGTGGTCTACAAGTTGGGTTATTGCTTGAATCTATAGGGCTAAGAACAAAATTATCCATGGGACCTTCTCTATTAGACCACACAAGTTTGGCTAGCTTAGTATCTGTCGTTAAGACTTTGCATGACAGAATTTATAAAATATGTAAATCATACTTTGTTTGTAGAGAAACTATTCTATATCTTCACCATTCAAAATTGTAATACTGCTAATTTTTTCCATAAGCTGACAGGTTTATCTACAACAGTCTCAACAAATTGGTTTAGTCTCAAGAATGTTCGGCAGATTTAACATTAAACAGAGCTGTCTGTACAGTTTTTTACACCAGGTTTCATCTGAACACATTTAAACCTTTGGCAGCCCGTTCTCTCCTACGAGTCCAAAATACCAGAACTGACCGACTCAAGAGAGTTTGTTTTATTTCAACACCTCTATGTGCAACAGTATATTGACGTGCATGTCTGTGTGTGGTTGCGTGGTGTTTATTTATGGTTCTTTGTTTTTCAATGTTTCCCAGCACCAATGTTGTGATGAACTACTCAGAGATAGAGTCCAAGGTTCGAGAAGCCACCAATGATGACCCCTGGGGCCCATCGGGTCAGCTCATGGGTGAGATTGCCAAGTAAGTGCTCAGCCTGCTGGGTGGTGGGAGAACTATGTGTTTCCCTCAGTCTTCAGGCATTCACTGACTCTACTCTAATTACCGCAAGACATTTGTGTAGAGTAATTATCTCATCATTGATGGCTGATGATTTCAGTTGCTTTGTGTCATGCCTTTGACTTGAGATCGTCTGAAAGTTTATTCGTTACATCCTCATGTCGTATTTTAGATTTGTTTTTAAGTGTCTTGTGTTAAATTACTGTGAAAACACAGAAACACAGTGGATGGTTAGGCAGTGTTTTAATATGCTGAACCCTGATAGAAACCCTGTGTTACTGTCAACACATTTTTCGTAGGAAACACAAAAATAACAAATAATACTTAAAAGAAAAAAGCTTAAAAATAGGAGAAAAAAAGCCATTATCTTTTGAGCCGTGTAGTTTGTCATTGGAAATAATTCCTGTTTTTGACAGGATGAAAAACATGACATATTATACAATAAATTTTACTAAATCAAACAAAATTGCTGCTACATATCAGCCGGGCCATTTCAGAATCACTGCATTTTATTTAGTGGTTCCACTGAAAGAGAGAATATATATATATATATAAATATTACTTATAACTTTTATTTTGACAGGTTGCTGTGAAGACCTTTAGGGTCTTCATTACATGACGATAGTTTTCTGCAAAAGAAACGGTAAAATGCTCATGAAGTGACTCTCAGAGCAGTTGTAGAGATTGTTTATGTACTCGTATATTGAGGCGACAGAGGCTGAAAACGTCACTTGTATGTGTGTAAACAAAACTGCGCGTCTGCGCCATTCACTAACACAGACATATGAAAAACATGACGTATTATACAATAAATTTTACTAAATCAAACAAAATTGCTACTACATATCAGCCGGGCCATTTCAGAATCACTGCATTTTATTTAGTGGTTCCACTGAAAGAGAGAATATATATATATATATATATAATATATATATATATATATATATATATATATATATAAATTATTATTATTATTATTATTATTTTTATTTTTATTTTTTTTAATTGAACAAGAGGACTACCCATGTCAGATGCATGGAGCCCAATTTTACCCCTGGTTACAAAACCTTATATTCCTATTTAAAGGAGAAGTCCACTTCCAGAACAAAAATTTACAGGTAATGTACTCACCCCCTTGTCATCCAAGATGTCTTTTTTCTTCAGCTGTTTTTTGAGTTGAACATTTTAGGATTTTTCTCCATATAATGGACTGACAGGGTGCCCCGATTTTGAACTTCCAAAATGCAGTTTAAATGCGGCTTCAAACGATCCAAGATGAGGAAGAATGTTCTTATCTAGCGAAGCGATCAGTTATTTTCATTTTTAAAAATACAATTTAAATACTTTATAATCTCAAACGCTCATCTTGTCTTGCTCTGCCTGAACTCAACACAGTTAGGGTATGTCGAAAAACTCCAATCGTATTTTCTCCCTCAACTTCAGAAATCATTTCAAAATCATCCTACATCACTGCAGAAGTACCGACCCAGTCTTTACAAAGTGAACATGCAAAGATGATCAAAACACCCTTAACAAAAAAGGTAAAACTGTGATATAAGATGATTTTGAAGATAAGGGAGAACATGAGATGGGAATTTTTCAACATACCCTAACTGTCATGAACTGGAAGAAAACAGTTCAGGCAGAGTGAGACAGGGCGAGCGTTTGACATTAAAAAGTATATAAATTGTACTATTTTTCTGAAAACAACCAATTGTTTCGCTAGATAAGATCTTCCTTGGCTGGGATCGTTTACAACAGCATTTGGGATCGTTTGAAGCCGCATTTAAACTGCATTCTGGAAATTCTAACTCGGGGCACCATATCAGTCCATTATATGGAGAAAAATCCTAAAATGTTTGCCTCAAAAAACATGATTTCTTTACGACTGAAGAAAGAAAGACAAACGTCTTGAATGACAAGGGGGTGAGTACATTATCTGTAAATTTTTGCTCTGGAAGTCAACTTCTCCTTTAAAGGGGTAGTTCTGTAATTAATAACTCACCCTCATGTTGTTCCAAGACCTTAGTTTATATTCAGAACAGTGATTATGATTTTATGAAGCTATGAGAATACTTAGCTTCATAAATTTAAGGTTGAACCACTGATGTCACATGGACTATTTTATTGATGTCCTTACCACCTTTCTGGGCTTTGAATGTGTCAGTTGCGTTACTGTCTATTAAGGGTCAGAAAGCTCTCGGATTTCATAAAAAAGTATCTTAATTTGTGTTCCGAAAATGAATGGTGTAACTGGTTTGGTGTTCGGGAATTAATGACAGAATTTTTATTTTTGGGTAAACTAACTCTTTAATACAGCTTTATACCTTTTATACCTATATCAGTGAACATAATGCAAGCTTTAAAAATGTTTTTATCCATTTAATATAAAGTCATTGTACATAATGTGACTAATCCACATGATTGCAGATCCACGTTTATGTACGAGCAGTTCCCTGAAGTTATGAACATGCTTTGGACTAGAATGCTGAAAGACAACAAGAAAAACTGGAGAAGAGTTTACAAGGTACAGTGCACTGCTCATCTTGCGTCATACCAGATATTGTCCAACTCATTGGTCCAGCTTGTAAATCAGTCTATTGCTCATTTTCATTCATTTCTTCACACAAAATAATGTGCGGTTCCATATGTGGTCACACTTCATAAAACACCTATGCTTCATTGAAAATGGTTCTATTTCAATAGTTCAGCTGAATCTAGTTATCTAAATGTGTAATGGAATATTTAAGGGTATTATCGACTTGTTGTCTGTGCTCCATCTGTACCACATAGACAATAATTACTTTTTCACCTATTATCTACCCAGAATTGTGCATTTAACTCTTATAGATGCTTGTTTTTGGAAATATCCCTAATAAATGCACTCTTCCATGTGTGCAGGCCTTATTACTATTAGCGTACCTCATCAGAAACGGGTCAGAGCGGGTGGTCACCAGCGCCAGAGAACATATCTACGACCTGCGCTCTTTGGAAAATTATCATTTTGTAGGTAAGTTTACATACACTACCAGTCAAAAGTTTTAAAACGGTAGTATTTTAATGTTTTTTAAAAAAGTCTCTTCTGTTCACCAAACCTGCATTTATTTGATCAGAAACAATACAATTTTTAAATATTTTATTTTTTTAAAATAACTGTTTGTCTGTTTGAATACATTTTAAACTGTAATTTATTCCTGTGATCAAAGCTAAATATTCAGCATCATTACTCCAGTCTTCAGTGTCACATGATCCTTCAGAAATCATTATAATATCCTGATTTGCTGCTCAAGAAACATTTCTTCTTCTTCTTCTTCTTCTTCTTCTTCTTCTTCTTCTTCTTCTTCTTCTTCTTCTTCTTCTTCTTATTATTATTATTATTATTATTATTATTATTATTATTATTATTATTATTATTATTCTTATTATTATTTCAAAACATTTGAGTATAATTGTTTCAAGTCAATAAATGTATAATTTTTTTGAGGGGAAAGAAATTATAGTATTTAACTTTTATTTAGCATGTTCGTTTAAATTGATCAAGTGACGACAAAGACATTTATAATGCTACAAAAGATTTCTATTTCAGATAAATTCTGTTCTTCTGATCTTTCTATTCATCAAAGAAACCTGAAAAAATTCTATTATATTCTAAAAATTCTATTCTAATTACCTGTTTTCTACATGTTTTTTTGAGCAGCAAATCAGAATATTAGAATGATTTCTGAAGGATCATGTGACTGGAGTAATGATGCTAAAAATTCAGCTTTGAAAACACAGGAATAA
>JAHKKF010502375.1:0-20145 GCA_019740295.1 Labeo calbasu
ACTGACAGACTGCAACGGTTTGAGTTAAAAATCTTTGTGTTCTACTGAAGAAACAAAGTCACCTACATCTTGGATGCCTTGGGGGTAAGCAGATAAACATCAAATTTTCATTTTTGGGTGAACTATCCCTTTAAACCTTCAGAAATTGAGTTAAAAAGTTTGGGGTTGGTTAGACTTTCCTCTTATGCTCACTAAGGTTAATTTCATTTGGTAAATACAATAAAAACTGTAATAATACAATTAAAAAATATAGCTGCAAGCAGCGATGACGGGCACAAGCCGTCAGTGCAACCGCCACCCTGGGGGCTTTAGAAAAAAGGTGCACAGCTGGCACATGCATTTACAGTAACCCTTTGGCAGTCTGGTTTTAGGGGTTACAGCCTGTGACCAGAAATCATTCTAATATGCTCATTTGATGCTCAAAAACCATTTTTAATTAGCAATGAACATAGTTGTGCTGCTTAATATTTTTGTGGAAGCCGCGACACATTTTTCAGGTTTCTTTAATGAATATAAAGTACAAAAGAACAATTTATTTGAAATAGAAATCTTTGTAACATTATAAATGTAACATTTAGTAAGTTTAATGTATTTTTTGTTGAATGAAAGTATTGTACGATTATTGTAGGTGAAAAAAAAGTTTTTTGTTTAGAATGCAGAAATTCTGTCAGTGCCTATAGCCTAGTAGTTAGCGCACTGACATATAGTGCAACTGCGTCTGTGGCCGACCTGGGTTTGAATCTCGACACAGTGACCTCTGCCGATCTCGCTTCCCCCTCTCCACCTAGCACCTTCCTGTCAATCTTTACTGTCCTGTCATCAAAAAGGCCAAAAAAAGAGAAGAATGCAGAAATTCCCATTCACATGTCTAAATTCAGTCAGTCTAATCGAGTCACTCCCTTACAATGATTGAGACTTGCTTCCTTGTGTCAGTCAGAACCCGTTTTCTTGTGTGATACACAAAATAATGTGTTTAATATCAAAACACATTATCAGAGCTGCTTTTTTCATACAATAGAAATGCATGACATTTGGCAGTTAATATGACAGTCAAAAATAAAATAAATTCTGTCATTTACTCAAAAGAAGATACAATGAATGCCATTGGGATTCACTGATGGACCCCTTGTTCTTCAAAATACCTTCTTTTGTGTTCTGCAGAAGAAAAAAGTCATACGGGTTTGGAACAACATGAGGGTGAGCAAATATTCTGGCAAAAATGTGAACCTTGAATGTAGCTTTGGATAAAAGTGTCTATTAAATGGGTCATTCTATGGAAGTGTCCATTTTTCTGTTCTTAGCCTTTACGGAAATATTACACTTGAACAACACTTTAGGATTACAATTTCTTTATATTTTAAAATGAAACAATGTTATTTGAATAATTACACCTTCATGAGCAATTAATGTGGCAGTATATGTTTTTAAATTAATTATACAGAATTCAAAGTACCACAAAACTGCTCATCCCCACAGAAAACCTTTTCTGTATTTATAACTATCAAATATATGATGTAAATTGCATAAAAAAAAAAAAAAAAACTAAATGCTGAATAAACATTATAAAATATATAGTAAAGTAGTGGTCCCCTGGAGTTGTGTCACTGGTGTTACTGTTTAACAAAAATTGTTTATTTTGAAATAAATATCACATTGATGACATCACTTGACTTCCTTCTTCCTATTTCCTAAAGATCTATGAACAAAAAAGGCCCTTGTTAAGTCCTCGGTCTCTTTTCAGTTATCAGAAATTTTCTCATTTATCTGTTAAAAACTAGAATACAAATGGATGCAGCAGACATTTTGTAAAATGCATTTTTTCATGAAAATTGTCACTGGTGTTACTATCACTGATGTTACCTTCCTTGCAGTAAAGATCAGTAATCAGGTAATATGTATGTCACTGGTGTTACTGTGTTGTTGTTTTTTTTTTAAAACATAACCTCTTTATTTCTTGCATTTTCATTCTTTTTCTATAACTCTGATGAAAAATTTGAAAAATAATATTTTATAAAAACCTTTAATATTGCCAAAGAAGGTAACACCTGTGACAAAAAATGGTACATGTGGTCTTTAAATAATTGCACAAAAAAGATTAAAAAAAAAAAAAAATCATTAAGCTGCCATTTATATGTATTCATAAAGTCAAAAGGTAATCTAATAATGTGGTCCATGTTTAAATGTTAGAAAAAGAAATACATTTTAAGACATCTTGCCATACCAAAAGTGGACATTTCTGTAGAATGACCCAAATTGCAAATGCTTTGTCATTTAGGGAGTGTGAAGAGTGGTGCAAAGTCATATGTAATGGAAGTTGCATTGCTGGAAAGAAGGAAACGTGATACACTGAGAGCTTTCCTAACATGCAAGACCTTAAGAAATGTTACATGAAACAATTGCTTTCAGAATAAAAATAACAGCTGTTACATTGTGTCTCCCCCTAGTGGTCACAAAAATAGAGATGAAATATTATTATAAGCTGTTTATATTCTGTAAAACGTTCTATAAAGTGCATTTTGTAAAAGAGCAGATGCATTTTAAGTAATGACACCAAGAAATAGTCCAATGTGCATTCAGTGGGCCATCATTTTACTTACTCCAAATAATGAATTACGCTCAGACAAAACAAAGTCTGATGGAAGGGTGAGTTAAGAGGAAGTGAGATGTAAGTTACAAGAAATGAGTATTGCATTATGCCTGAATAATTCCCACCTCTGCTTTAGATCATGTGCGCATAAAAAAAGAAATGATTTCTGCATTATGGGGTTATGTGACATTTAGATTGACATTACAGGATCAAGCTTTATACCGACACAGTTAAATGATTTCCAGTAAAACAGTAATCCACTAATAACAGTTTTGTCTCAGGATCCAAATTTTACACAGTAACAAACATGTTAATTATACAAAAGGTGCCAAAAAAGTTCTTTAGGGAAATGGAAACGTATTAAATTTACTATGTATGATATACTTAAGTATTTTACTGTATTTTAAGGATGTATTAAATTGATCTAAAGTGACAGTAAAGACATTTATAATGTTATAAAACAATTCTATTTCAAATAAATGCTGTTATTTTGAACTTTCTTATTTTGAAGAATATTAAAAAAAAAACGTATCACGGTTTCCAAAGAAATATTAAGCGATATTAAATTGTTTTCAACATTGATAATAATAATAAAACAAAAGTTTGTTGAGAACTGAATAAATTCTATACCAAAAAGTTATTTTACAGTATTTTTGATCAAATAAACAGCTTTGTTGGTCATAAGAGGCTTTGGAAAAAAATAAAAATACTAATAATTCACAGACCCAAACTTTTTAATAATAGCAAAAGAATGCTAATATGCAAATTGATTATCATAGCTTAGGTTAAATAGGAAAGCTGACAAATTTGTAAATGCATAAACAATATAGGTGTTAATAACCAACCTAACATATGGACAAATGCTGAAAATGGAAATTGGTAAACGTGAAGTGTTTTAATTGCCATTTTTGCTGTTGTCCATGACCCACAATACAAATCCAACAGTTGAGAACCACTGTATATGCCATATTCATGACAAACTATTCCAGTCTGTCTGTCTATGTGGGTAATTTCCAGGAAAAATGCATTCTAAAACAAAGAACTACTTTGTAATTGTATGTGTGCATTACTTTCTAAAGGCTAAACATCAATTTAGGCCACACAATGAAATGACACATAAAAAAAAAAAATGGTTCACCATGGCCATAAACCAAGGTTACCAGAATTACAATGAGACAGCAAAATGTCTGTGGACATTTATGGAAGTTTACAGATTTTACAGTTTTGATGCCAAACTAACATGAAACTGCCCACTTGTGATGTCATGAAGCTTTAATAATGACAAACCAAAACCGTTTATTTTCAAATGTCCGTAACCCTTCATCTCCACTTTATAAGACTTTTGTGATCAATTTAAAGCTCTGTTTTTTTCCATTGCTTTGTTTGTAAGGTGCATGATGGGAAACAAAGGCCGGATGGCATGCGTTTCCATTCAGGCGGTGTGACCTCTGCAAAGTGCTCAAACCACCAGTGACCTTTCCTCCAAAAAGACCTCGCTGGGGGGCTTTTGAAACGATAAACACGGACAGAAAGCGTTTCACAGATGCAAACTGTAGCAAAGTGGTTTAAACGGCTTGTTGACAGTCAACGTGCGAGACAAGACCGGCCTTGTGCACGCACACTGAGGCAGTTTGATAAACTAAATACAGACAACAATGTATTTACAGTAGTATTTTGGGCCATAGAAGGAGCGCCAGAGACAAAACTGCATTTCATTGGTCCAAACAGCTGCGGGCCTGTTGCACTGCTCTAGCTCCTGTGTAGGAGGCCATGTTTATGACCAAGGAACTGTTGTGTTCCTGACAATAGCCTATGGAAAGGAGGATATTTCTAGACCCTGACTATGTCTAAACCAGCTGGGCTGGCATTTCTATTATTTTCCATCAGCTTTTCTGATCAGGAGGGAACTAAATACTTACTCACGCATTTTGCAATGACATTAAGATGTATAAGGGGAATCCCAAAGTTACATATTCACAGTCCGTTTGATGAGGAGTGTTTTTGTAATGAAGTTGTTTTAGCGAGACTAGAAAGAAAAATAGGTCACCTACATTTCTTAACCCTCTTGGGGTCTTTGGTCAAGTGTCAAATTATTAAAAAAATTCACTTCAGTGGAAACTTGGTGACTTTTGTGGCACTTTCTATATGACCGCAAATTATTCGAATAATCTATGTAGTCTTTAAAAATAGTAACACTTGTGATCCTCATATAGAAAATGAATTTAAATATGAAAATACCAAGCATTTTTTGTACAAATGACAAATCAGCCATAATAAAGTAGTTTTTGATAATATCTAAATATATTATCTTAACCTATGTATTTTGGCTGATAATACTCTTACATGGTAATGTATAATTGTTTATAATTCATATATATTATTTTATCAATTATACTTTATTTTTCCCACCAGATAACACCATATCTGCCTTATATGCTTTGGACTTTAAATACCCATGCTATATTTTTAACATAATCACTGTATTCATTGAAAATATTTTTTTTTCTAATATTTTGTATATTTGTTTCATATTTGCCTTGGATGCTTTGGATTTTAAATACCTTTGCTATATTTTTAATGTAATCACTGACTGTATTGATTGAAAATATGATTTTTTTCCCCCTTAATATTTGTATGATTTTATACAAATTATTTAATACATATCTGCCTTATATGCTTTCGATTTTAACAATCACTGTATTTACTGAAAATATAAATTTTTTCTATTTGTATTTTTTAATAGACATGCTGCACAGTTAATTAATTCATTAATTTATTTATTTTATTAGTGTTTTGTCAATATAGTTTTTATTCATTTTTTTTTAAATTTTATTTTAGTTTTAGTTACATTAGTACATCAAGTTAAATTAAAATAAAATGAGAAATTTTGTCTTGGAAACTAGCTGAAATAAAACGTTTACCTTTTTTTTTTTTTTTTTTTAAAGTAACATTTTTTTATGGTTTAATTTTAGTTTACCAAAATAACAAACATTATTGAAACCAAATATATTACATAATTTATTATTATTATTATTATTATTATTATTTTATGTTACTACCTTGACCCCTAATACAAGAGGGTTAATTTGTTGGCAGTGGCTTAAACAAGAATCCTTAGAGATCAGCCATGGCCAAAGGGGTCTTTAGGAGATATGTGATATGTTGTGAGATTAGGAGCGTTGGTAGAGGCAGAACAGTGTTTGCGATTGTCAGCGTCACTTATGCTGCATTACAACGCAGGATCCACCTCCCTCTCTGGCTCCCCCACTCAAAACTAGCAGCGTTTTACTCGACGGTATGGCAACTATGCCCGCCTTTGGCCTATCTGGCATGTGTGTGAAGAGAGAAAGGTTGGGAAAGAGAGACAGGATGCTTTGGGACCTTAGTCAGAGGGTAAAGAAAGCAACCATGTCCATGTTTAGCTGTGTGAGAATTACAGGGTGACGCTGACATAAACATTGTACACGCTAGTGACAGACGATGTGGAGATGAGAACAAACAAATTTCAATTGTTTTTAATGCTACAATATGTTAACTGTAGACAACTGAAGACAACTGTACACTCTCACAAAAAAAGGTACAAAAGTTGTCACTGGGGCGGTACCCTTAAAAAGGTATACCTCTGTAACTTATTTACCCACAAAGGGTGCATATTTATACCTGAAGTGTATAGTAACAAATTGGTATAAATTAGTAAATAGAGTGACCCATATCAAAGGCCTAAACTTAAACTGTTTTGTTTTATTAAAATCAGACTGGAACTGGAGATTAACCAACACTTCCCATTTTTTATGCCATAGCATCAGATGATCAGTAAACAGACTATGGGTGAGTCATACGAGTCTAGATTCCTAAAGTTTTGACCCCATGGCCTGTCATTGTCAAAGACAATATTCAAAGGTCCCCTAAGATATTTCTAGCACTTGTGCTGTAATGACAAAGCTGCTCATTTTCTAAAATAAAATAAATAAAATAAAATGTACCAAAACTGTCAATATATTACAATAATTAAATAAATATTTATAATAATTACATATGATTAATATGTAAAAAAAAAAAAAGAAATAATTAAATTCCATAATATTTTTCTATTTTTGTGTCTTCATTAATAACCGTATTACCATTTTGCAGAGATTTAACCATGTATTGACACTACTGCAGATTTCTCTACTGCTTCTGCTGAGCTTTTTTTTTTTATCAACAACAAAGCATTGGTCTGCTGGGTAAAGACATTACGTAAGCTTAAAATACATTTGCGTATCACTGTTACCCTCTTTTAACTGTCCTAGGGCCAGGGGTATAGCTACAATAATGAACAGCTATAAAGGGGCAGGTACAGGGTACATCATTCTGCACATCCTGATCTTCACATTCCCCAGTACATTGAGTACACTACACCTCTTACTGTTTCCACACTCCCTATGTTCACTTGAATATACCTTTGTTTCTTGAAGACTAAAACACTAGCTTAAATACTCTCCAAGAAGTGCAGCCACTTACTAATGCATACAAGATGAGGCTGGAGTTAAACAGGATATTACGCCTGTATACATAAGAACAGGACCGCCTGGTCTGGTTTCAGGTTGGATTGCACGCCAGCAGCTACCCGGTGTCCTGAATTTGTCTGCTACACTATGAAAACGAACTATTATGCAATTTGCACATTCATTACATAATAGATCAAATCTGGTGCTTTTGAGGATTGTGTACCAGTGTTGGTTTAGCATTTAAATTATTACTTTAAAGGGGTCATGAACTGTCTTTTTTTTATTATTTTGTACTGTTCTGAGGTCCACTTATAACGTTATAAAGATTTTTACATCAAAAAACAATTTAGAATAGGCTATTTTCTGTCCTGTTTTGACCCCCCTCATCAGAACACTCTGTTTGAATAGGCGTGATGGATTGTAGACTCGGAAATAATCACCCAACTGTATGATCGGCTAACAGTTGTGTATGTTTGACAGCCTACATACTTCATAGATGGACGCTGCTGTGATTTAGGTTAAAAACGCATAATTAGTACATATAAAACAATCTGTAATAACAGACAAAACAGTAGTGACCATGTAATAAAAACAGTTACTCACGCTTGTGTGGTGCGACATTACTGTCAGATTCAATATAGCCAAGCTTTCTTAAAATCCTCAGTCGAATTGTGCTTTGTTTGTAAATGAATGCGCGATAAAATGATGAGAACAAAGTACCAAATTCTTACTGATGTGGTCTGGAACTTCATTAAAAATAGTGCATCCAGTTCATCCAGTCTTTCCTAAGATTAGGATCAGAAGGAAGGCATTGCAAAGACTGTGTTTTTCCACAGCTTGGTGCTGCACAGCATCTTGTTGTCTTTGGAGCCATCTTTTTCGTTTGGTTTCTGCATAGACCTGCTTCTCGTTATTTACGCTACATGCACAAATTGGTGGGCGGAGCTAAACAAGCAACTAACCGTTAGTTGATGAGAAGAGGCTTGGTTGACCAAAATTTTATTAGTCCCGTAGTTGCAGAAAAAAAAAAAATTCTATAGTAAGTGGCGAAGTCACGCAGTCAGTGACGGACAGATCATTAACGACTGGTCTATGAGGTAATATAGTACTAGGGGTCGACCGATTATCGGCCTGGCTGATTATCAGCGCCGATATATTAGGCATTTTTATGATTATCCGTATCAGTCATTTTCAAAGCCGATTCACCGATAAAATAATTTAATTTTTAAACGCGCTATTTGGCTCTGATGCTGATGCAGCCTGTCGGAACTCACTACTCTGTGGCCGAGAGCAACCTCCGCCCACCGCCATTCTGATTTATTGAGACTCACGAGACCGACCAATCAACACGGAACACTTTCTCACACCGAAAGTGCTTGCTAACCAGAGGCTAACACTCACGCATCAGTTGTCTTTTAAAGTTAAGGCAGCAGCAGACGTTGCTGAAGTTGCAGTAAATCTCAATCCACTAACGACATGCTGAAGTGGCAAAACACCTCAATATTATCTGATTTCCGCGATGCGGAAAACGCGGACAGAATCGTGGAATCCAGTCATAAATGTAATTTACTGTGTAACACGGAATGTCAAAGTTTGAATGAGTTCATCAAAAGTAGGTCAGTAGTAGTACTCTTAGCCTAAATTGAGTCGCGATATGAACTAGTGTCTGTAAATATTAAGCCATTTAAATATGCTTAAATACCATTTTAATATCTCTGTGAATGTGAATGGAACAGACGCAGGGTTTTGTTTATACACATACGGAAGCGTGTGATGATGCTCGCTGTGATTTCAGCTGCGTCTGTTGTCACACTAAATGAGGACATAAATATATGAACAACATCTCCAGATCTGCTCTGAGGGCCACTTCATGAGCACTGGACCATTTCATATGAGTAAATCTATCGTCATATCATATAATAGGCTACAGAAACTTAAAAGGTCCTCATGACAGCCTGTCAAAATATAAGTTCTGTTTAGCTTAAATAAATCGTCAGAGATATATTACTCTGGTACAGTAGAATATACGTAATACTACTACTACAACAATTATTAAAATTTTGTTTAAAAGAATAATCATCAATTTTAATAGTAAACCCCTTTGTTTGTCAAAAATAAAGAGTTTAATTCTCATTTGATTAAAAGATAAATGTTTTATGCCTTTATTTTTATGCCCCAAGCTGTTTAGCTGTAGTACAGTGTTCATAGGCTTAATCATGATAAAGAAGTGCAGTGTGGGAGTTCTACACTCAGTTAACACCAGGGAAGGCAGTTTTCATCAGAGCCCTTGTTATTCTTAATTTTGACAACAATTTTAATTTTTACACTAGACATATATATCGGTTCAAAATATCAGTTATCGGTCTACTTGATCTGTAATAATCGGTATCGGCATCGGCCCTGAAAAATACATATCGGTCGACCCCTATATAGTACATCGGGCAGGACATCCAAATGCTTACCTATCTTTCATTGACCTCAAATATGGCATTTCATCTGAAAGATGTATGTAGTAGCAACTTTACATGGCCACTCAATCTGACGTTAACCTAGAAAAATGTGCACTATTGAAGTGTCTGGAGTGTAGATGCTGAACAGTAGCGCGCTCCCTGCATGACACTTTTTTTGTCCATTCAGTGAAAGTCAGTGAGGTTCAAGATTTTGGACAATCCTCTCTATCGCGGTTACATGCTAACGTGACGTTGCTGTGCTATGTGGTGACAAAAACGTATCGTTTGCATGCGTTTTTAAGCATTTCAAACAAGTGATTTTTAGCCATTGAAACACAATCAGCAGTAAAAGAGAACTCATTTTGTTGTATATGCGCACTGTCTGAAAGACTGTTTTTATAGAGTGCGGGAGTATTGGAGTTATTTTTGCCAGTTTAAATACACACACTTGTATGTGTCAAAATGCCCCTCTTTGCAAGTATCCTCAGAAAACACAGTAATTTAGGTCTTAAGTGAAAGCTGAGAAAGAAAATGTGCAACAGTATATTGGTTTTGAGCACTCTTAAAGTGACAGCAGTTTAATATTCCTGCTGTCTGTCATTCATGTTAGTTAAACAACAAAAGAGAAAATCTCACTGCTCTTGACTGAATCACTTTTGTAACTTTAATGAAATAAGAAGAAATATATATTTTATTTACACTGTGAATAATATAGTGTTTTTATACATTTGATTACTTCATACAATGTATGTAGCATTTCTTATTTATTTACTCTACTGTAGTATTTTTTTGTCTTATTGCTTGTAATTTGTTTCTTATTCTTATTTAATCACTGATTGTTTACTTGTGTTCAGTAAGTGTTTTTTTTTTTTTTTTTTTTAAATCATAAAGACCTCATTTAAAGCAAAAATAACTATATTCTAAATCGTCACTGTGAATTAAATTACTCATATCGTGATATAAGACTTTGGTCATATCACCTACCTCTAAGCAACAGTAAATGTGACCGCACCTCAACTTCACTTCAATATTGTGATGTATTACCAAGTGAAACAAAATACTGAATGAGAAAAAAGCAGAAGGTGAGCACTCTCTAGCTCATTGCAGACTAGTGGCCAGAGGGAAGTTTTTAAGGATATCAAACTGACCGAATCATAGATTCACCATTCCAGAGGTGAAACAATTTTTCATATTTTGACTAAAGATTACAAAGACTAACTTGTAATGATTAATCGTCCACCACAAGACTAAAAATCTGCACCAACAAGGTAAATAGAGCCTATTTTGATTTTATATCCGACTTTAAGGCCAAGATTAGTTCCAAAACGCAAGAAATTGGTGACCATGTTGTGCTAAGCTGACCAAGACTGCAGATTTTTTTTTTTTGCAACAACCAAAGAAACCAACAATTCCTGAAATCAGTCCCAGGCGGTAAACCTTTGGCCCAAATCTGTGCACCGGGCTTTCGAAACAGAATGGGGAGCTGTATTTGTACACGTCCACTGACCGTACATTCTGCTTTTCTTAGTCAGCTATGCCTCCGTCATTGTTGAGAACAGCTGTTGCATTAAATGGCCCACTGC
This sequence comes from Labeo calbasu, assembly GCA_019740295.1. Lineage (NCBI taxonomy): Eukaryota > Metazoa > Chordata > Actinopteri > Cypriniformes > Cyprinidae > Labeo > Labeo calbasu. Next base: position 11,108 of record JAHKKF010502375.1, read on the forward strand.
TCTTTCTCTCCCTCTCTCTCTCCACGCTCCATCAGCTTCAAGTATCGCCTCAGAGTAGCATTGTGAAAACAAGCAGAGAGGAACAAAATTTGGTTTCACATTTAAAGGAAAGGGTTACATCTACATCACTTCGCATGATTTGGTGCAAGAGCTAGCTAAAAAAAGACACATCTTGACCTTAAAGCGTTGAACATAGTGTGCTGGTTGTTCAACCAAACAATGCTGAATTACAATTACATCAAATGTTGATACTACACCAGTCAATTTTATTTTCTTTACATCACATGAAAAAAGGAAGGAATTCAAAACATTGTTCATTTGTGTACACCGACGTATTGTTCCACTAAAGTACCTTCAGTAGCAGCTCATTTTCAGTCAAGACTGTGGGGTCACGTCTAGAATTAACGCAAGTGTAGTTTATGTATAACTAAAATGCTCGACTCAGAGGCAGCGTAATGGAAACAAAGCAACAGCAAGCCAACCCAAACACCAATGCGCAGCAACAAATGTGTTTACCATTGTCCTCGCTGCTGGGTGTTTATGTGTCCGTGAGTGTGTGTGTGTGTGGGAGAGGTGAGCGTTCTGGAGTTACCTTTTATCAGCCATACTGTCTTCCCTTCGGTGCATATCTGATTCAAGTCACTCAGTAGCATCAAAACAATCACATAACTGCCGCCTAATGCCCTGACTTTGATTGGATTACATACACCGGTCAAACGTGTCGACGCGTGTGATGGACAAGGCTGCGGTGCCACACCTGCGATAGGACCGTGTGTTTATCTCTTACTATCTGAGGGGAGAGATAAAACCTCCAGCTCTCTGCTGTGTTCTGATATAACCTGTGGGTGAACTTGATTTTCTGGCATGTCAGAAAATTTCTCTTATGGATGATTCAGCTTAACTATACAGAAAGTAGCAGAGACAACATTTGGACAGGCCCATCCAATTCAGTGAAAAACACAAAGCAGAAATTTCCACTTTTGTGGAAGTCAGCAAAAAGGAAAAACTTTTTTTTTTTTTTTTAAACTGTACAGAACTTAGTTTAATGGAACCATCCTGACATGTCTAATTTTTTTCAGACTAAAGATGTATTTCAATATTGCATCAGCTCAATGACTCTAAATGACCAATGTTTCTCATTTGCCTTAGTGGAGGTTTGTGTACTTGGATGGCAGAAGGGAAAGACACACAACAACAAACTAACAAAGGATTGGCTTGATACTATCAGTTTCACTGAGCCAAAAACCTCTATACATTGTTCACTTCTTTGCTCTACTAAATCTGAATACGGGATTACACTGTAACCATGTACCGGTTTTTATTGTCAAGGTTATCTGATATTTGAATAAACTAAACCAATATTATCTTAAATACCCCTAGCTATTACAGCTAGATCTTTAAAATAGCTCTGTGGTTAGTACTGTCAACATATTGAAATAAAAAGTAACAATGACTGCATTTACATGCACTATAATATTCACGCTAATATTGGTGCGTTTTACATGTATATCTTAGTATTTTATTTAATATTGATCTGCATACATGTCTCAGCTAGACTAGGAAGTATATTCACAGGCATTACTTATGCTGCCTAATGCCTATTAATAACACGCGCGCTATATTTGTGCGCTATGTGTAAATAGCTAACACTTTTATAGGGAGCACATATGCGTTGCGCTGTTCGCATTACATAAGACATATCGCCAACGCTGTTTATACATATTTAGAGTTTATGCATATCGGGTATCAGTAAAACAGCGGTATATGGCTGTGCGCCAACTATAAAAGCACATCCAACTTGAAAGGTTTACATATTACATTACCTCATAAGCAGCATTTAAAATGTATTTATATACAATATTTACGTCAGGGAGCAAATATTACTAATCATTTCAAGCAAAACTGAGTTTATCATTATACAGTTTTGAGTCAGTTCTCTCTCCAGCCAAATTCAATGACTTTCAAAAAAGGGAAAGCATACGCACCAGCTTGGGTTCTGTTTTCTGTTAACATGTAGGCTAAGCGATGTATGTAAATATTGTCGCTATGGAATAAGCTGGAAATTAATACAAGTCGAGCAGAGGCAGACTTATTTAGACACAAGAGTGGAGCGCAATGGGCTGTATCACTTACCCGCTGAAGGTCAGAAAGTACAAAGTTGGGACGTAGTTTTTGGAAAGGAGCGGCAATTGTGTAGTCTTAAAGTCAACCTGGTATCAGTTCCCCTCTACGTTCGTATGGAAGCGAAACTGCAAAAGAGCACCGTTTACAACTTCTCGATAATTTCAGCAGAACTCACTCCCCTGTGTGATGTGCGATTTGTTTTCTGACTGCGCTGTGTGATGTGACAGCGCTGTACACCAGTCACCTGTAGGCTCTTGTGACAGCCGTAGCCACCAATCACAGCGCTCACAGAGCATTGTGGGAAATGGAGTTCAGCTTCATGTAAACGTTAATGAATTAAAAAAAAACAATTCAAGTCTAATATTACATTTATATGTGAAAACATTTTTATATAATTGTAATATTAATTCTTATTAAAAATATTAATATTTTTTCGTATATCCTAGTTAAACATTTATAGTAGAATTACACATTTTATGTCGGTTTTTAAAGAATTCTTTTCTGCTCACCAATCCAGCATTTATTTGATCCAAAATAAAGCAGTAATATTGTGAAACATTACTATTACTAATATTACGATTTAAAATAACTGCTTTCGATTAAAATGTAATTTATTCCTGTGATCAAATCTAAATTTTCGGGATCATTACTCTAGTTTTTAGTGTCACATGATCCCTTAGAAATCATTCTAATATGCTGATTTGCAGTTCAAGAAACATTTATTATTATTATTATCAATATTTTAAACAGTTGAGCTTTCCATTAATCCAGGAAACCTGAGGAAATTTAGCAAATCAGAATATTAGAAGGATTTCTGACTGGAGTAATGATGCTAAAAATTCAGTTTTGAAATCACAGGAATAAATTTAGTGGTTGGGTTCAGAAGTTGTTTCAGATTAGCCCACAGGGTGTCAGTATTTATCCCTTTATCCCATCCCACCCCCATGCAGGACAGAACCACAAAACACTATGGCGCTTCATATTTAATAGTTTGAAACATTAGTGCCTTCGTTTTCCAGTCTAAAACAAACGCAAGAATTAAAAATAAACACAGAATTTACTTCACAAAAGCACAACTTCTTGATTTAATTGTAATAAGGAAATACATTAACTTTGGTTTTATCTATAAATTTAATAACTCCTCTTGGCCAGAAACAATAACATTCTCTTAACTAAAGACACTTTGTTATCTACAACATGTAGAAACTCCCTCACCAATGCAGTCAATCAGACGCAATTTAACTAGGCAAGCATGCACAGTAGCAAAACTGAACTCAGAAAGGCCCCACAGATAGCACAGATTGCGTAAACTCTTAGCTTTTTCTCCCTAAATCTAACACCAAGCTATAGGGTATTCAAAATGGGTTACACTACACCTCTTCAGAGCTGACCTGCCTTTTGTTTAATTCAGAGACTTATTTTTAGATTGAATGGTCATCCTGTTTACGGATTTAAAAATTTGCAGAGACAGAATAAGAAATCTACAGAGTTAAGGTGAATCTTGGGAATGCTATTAAAGAAAAAACAAAACCAGTGACAACTGACTATTAAATCACATATGATTCAAGATTAGTGTCATGCAAACCCTGCTATGCAAGTGTTATAACTTAAAACTGAATGTTCTAAACCACTCAAGCGGCTAGAAAAGCATACCATGTACTGGAGTAGATGCCATATTTAATTTGAAAAGAGTTTTGCCATAAAGACAGAGGGCGGCATACGGAGTCCGTTCTGAGGGTCGTAATGTTGTGCACTTGGAATCTGATCATTGAAGTGGAGAAAAAATAAAATAAATGGATTTCTAAGGGAACATGGCATTATGACATATTGAGTCTCCCATCTTGTGTACCTTTATCTTGTAACCAATTTGTTTTAATTTGTATCAAATTAAATATGGCAGCTACCCAGACTATCAAATTCAATCGCCACATACATTGTCTTGAGACCTTGAGTTTGGACTACAGATCAAAACTAAAGTGTCCATAAAAGCAGCACACTAAGTGCAAAGTGTAAAATTCAACAGGAAAAAAAACAACAACAAAAAAACATGACTGCCAAGCCAGAACACTAGGGTTGGTTGAAATGGGCCTGAATTGTCTTCTGCAATGTTTCTGTAACTGAGAAGATTGGAGTTCATCGTTCTAATTGTATGAGAATGTGGGGTACTGAGGGTGCCACCAGTCCATGAGGCGCACACTGTGTACAGGGTCCAGCACTACCTGCACCCCCTGTTCACCCCGAAGCTTCTTCCCTCGAATGACTGGCGAATCCTGGAACTCCAGGCGCACTCGATGGTGCCTCATGTCTGTGCTCACATTAATGGTGAACTGAAAGACAAGGAGCAAATGATTCAAGGCCACTTATGACATCAGCATGACTTATAGTGAAAATACAAGCAAAACAGCTGGGTCTGGAATGCGAAGCATCATCAGTTATGACTTCCACTTTCTAATAAGAATACAATGCTGAAGTTTGTGAGGCTATAGATTTAGCGCTACAAATTTCAAATGCCATCCAGCTCAAAAAAAAAAAAAAAACTTTACTTAAGTCTGGAATACACTAGACAATGTTTAAACTCTGAACAGATTTTCAAACACTAGGCATCATACACTACCAGTCAAAAGATTTTGAACAGAAAGATTTTTAATGTTTTTTTTTTTTGAAAAAGTCTCTTCTGCTCACCAAGCCTGCATTTATTTGATCCAAAATTCAGCAAAAGCAGTCATATGTTGAAATACTTTTTACTATTCAAAATAACTGCTTTCTATTTGAATACATTTCATAAATTAATTTATTCCTGATCAAAGCTAACTTTCCAGCATCGTTACTCCAGTCTTCAGTGTCACATGATCCTTTAGAAATCATTCTAATATGCCGATTTGCAGTTCAAATGATAGAAATATTATTACTTTTATTTTACAAGGATGCTTTAAATTGATCAAATCTGATGATATTTCTAATGTTAAATGATAAACATTTATAATGTTACAAAAGATTTCTATTTCAGATAAATGCTGTTCTTCTGAACTTTCTACTCAAAGAAACCTGAAAAATTCTCAGCTGTTTTCAACATAATAATAATAATAATAATAATAATAATAATAATAATAATAATAATAATAATAATAATACCTTTTTTTGAGCAGTAAATCAGAATATTAGAATGATTTCTGAAGGATCATGTGACTGGAGTAATGAGGCCAAAAATTAAGTTTTGAAATCACAAGAATAAATTACATTTTAAAATATATTCAAGTTAAAAGCAGTTATTTGAAATAGTAAAAATATTTTACATTTTTACTGTTTTTGCTGCACTTTAGATCAAATATCAGGCTTGGTGAGCAGAAGAGACTTCTATACATTATATGTATTAAAAATCTTAAAACTATGGCTATGTCAGGCTTGTTTTGAGTCTGTTCCAAACCCACTTCTCTCTTTTTTTTTTTCTTCCCTTTTTTGTGTGAAGTCATTGCATGTTTTGAATCTCACAGTTCTGACTTTCTCACAATTGCAAGTTTACAACTCGCAATTCTGACTTTTATTTTCAGAATTTTGTGATACAAAAATTACAATTTTGAGTTATAAAGTCAGAAAAGCGAGATATTAAGTCGCAATAGCGAGAAATAAAGTCAAAATTGAGATATAAATTCACAATTGTCTTTTTTTTTCTTGCAATTGCAAGTTTATATCTCACAATTCTGACTTTTTTCTCAGAATTGAGAGATAAATTCCTATTGGGAGTTATAAAGTCCAATTCTAAGAGGAGGCATTTTCAGAATTGCAACTTCTCACAATTCTGACTTAACTCAATTTCTCAGCATTAAGTCAAAACTGTAAGATATAAACTCACAACTTTGAGTTATAGAGTTTAAATAGCAAGATATAAAGTCGCAATTGTGAGAAATAAAGTCAGAATTGAGATATAAACTCATAATTATAAAATCCAATTCTGACAGAAAAAAGAAAAAGAAAAAAAAGACCGGTATGTTCTCAGAATTTCCTCCGAATTCTCACACAATTCTGAGGGAAAAGTAGTCAGAATTCTGAGTTTATATCTTGCATTCTGACTTTATTTCTCAAAATTCCATAATAAAAAGTCAATTATCTTTTTTATTTTTATTCAGTGGCAGAAATGCCATAGAAATCTGCCCTCTAACTTTTGGCAACTACTGTCAAGTTTTTCACACTGACAAAAATTTTAGCAAAAGTCACGTAGTGTATTCCAGCCTTAATGACCTGATGATAAGAGACCCAGCAGCATGATTACGCATGTTAAAATCCTGTAATTCAACAATGTGAAATTTTGTGATCTCTCATCACTTACCAAAGTTAATGTCATGCCCATAACAACAGAAGTGAAAATGAAATTGAGGGTAGTGACCCGCAGCAGATAACAGTCTGAGTCTGGATTAGTGTGAACATCTTTATACTGCTTGGGCAGCTGAAGATTCAAACCACATCCATTTTTACCCTTGGTTGGCTGAAAAACAAAAACCAACCAAATTAAAACAGTGGAATCATCTCATATTCTACTTTTATGACAGTGTGGTGAACATACCAGTTTCACAAACTTGAAGTTGAATTCCCACATTGGCTCTGACCTACTTCCAGATACTTTGTTTACCCAAAACAACAAACACTGTAGGAACAAGAAAGACATCAACACAAAAATTCTCACATTAAATGGGTTTAAAAATTACAGTACATCTACACACCTTAGAATTCAGGAGTGTGGTAGGCGTAGATTCAGGCAGAGGAGGGCTTTTGGACACCCGCAAATTAAAGGGCTCATATAAGTGAAAAAGCGAGCGAATCACACGAGCACGAAGACAACGCATCTTTGCAATAGAATCAGGTTGAAGGCGATCAGGGAGGTCTGCATCAAGATTATAATGCCTGGGTGAAAAATAACAACAAAAAAATTATATATATATATATATATATTACTTTTTCAGCAGCCTTGGCTCTGGAAGTACTTTCCCCCCCCATTCAGTCTTCGTTTTAAGAGTTTAATACTAGTTTTTGGCTGCCTACCTTTTGTAGAGTCGTGTCCAAAATGCAGCCGTGCACGTGGCAATCCAAGCATTCCTGCAGATCAAAGAGAATCTGCAGACGTCTTCTGGCCGAATGTATGCAGCAAGCAGAAGCCAAATATCAACAGGATACTCCTCTCCATCTATGCTCTCGCTGTTTTCTGACATTCGTAATGAGAGGAGTTTTTTAAAATCTCAAACTCAAGAATTGCATATTCACTGATGTTAATGGTCAAATGACATGCAGGTAAACAAATGAAAATGAACTATTTTTATGAAATGTTTGTTTGTACATTTTAATTCTATTTTTCCTCAACTCACAAACCCTAGTTTGGGATTAACCCTAGATCTTAACAAGCCCTACATCTCTGTATTAACACACTCACTAGGCCAATCACTCCGCAGTTACCTTTGCGTCTTTTGTTTTTCTTTTTGCGGGACCCTTTGATTTCATCCCCTTCCTCTGAGTCAAGTTCATCACTGCTCTCATGGGCTGCATTACTCACACCAACTGCAGAGGAGAGCACTTCCTGCACAGGACCCTGGGATGCCTCAAGCCCACAGAGTAATTTCACTAAAACAGAATAAAGATTTTAAATATTTTGTATTTTAAAATGTCAAATGGCATAAAAGAAATTTATTTTGACATACTGGATAAAACCATCTTCTAAATGGACTGAACCAGCTGTTCGGGCCTGCTTTTGGAGATTTGGGTTTTAATCAAACACACCTGTATTAGCTAATTAAGCTAATTAAAGGTGTTCAGGGGTCATTGTAAAGTACAGGCAAGGAATATGAGAGCTAAACTGAGGAGTTTCAGGAGCAAGAGTGAACATCAAGTCTAATCCAAGGCCGTATACAAATTATGACATGAAAAGTCACAATTATGATTTCTGTCATAATATTTACCAAAACATTTTTTCGTTCTTAAGTAGCGGAATGGGATTGCATACATAATATTTCTACATAATACCTTCTTTTTCAATTGCATTAGCAACCGCCTTTTTAACTCTTCCCGACTTCACGATGGCGGGATCGGCGTTGGCATAGTCAGCCACAGTTACTGTAAGAAAATATTAAGGAACACAAGAAAAGTAGATAACCTAAGAATGGACTTTGGCTATTACATGCAACACACATCATAACATCAGCCCGCCTCGCTCTGCTATTACCTGACTCCGAGCAAACATCCTCGGCCTTAAATTTCAGCCGTTTTCGGTTCCCTTTCTTGGGCATGACGACAGCGGGGGTTTGTGGCCGTTTATCGAGGCTGTGTGCCCTGCCATCTTTCCAGCAGAGGTAACGAAAAACCGATAAAAATGAAGGTGAAATTAAAGAAAGCTCCTCCAGGATCTTCAGCCATCATGGAACTGACGCTCAAGGTCGCGTACATCATCGCGAGATCTCAGAGAGCAGACGACTCACCAGACTTGCCGCTAATTGGACACAGAAATCATATGTGAGAAGATTCGTCCAATCAGACGGTGTATATTCATAACCTCAGGCTACAGAGAAAAAATGGTTACGTTTATGAAGACAAACCATGACGTAATCTCAGCTGTTTCTTTTTTTTTATTTTTTAAAGTATCTTGAGGTACCGAAAATAGTACAAATAAATATACTGGAGAATCTCTTTAAACAATAAAAAGACTATCGAAGCTTGCGAAAAGTCGCATGTAATTTGAATGGAATCCTTTTAGATTAGGTATTTCTGATAAGATCATGAAATGCATTAATTCATTATTCATAAGGATTTTCATAACTATTCATAACTAGCTATTCATAACGTTTGATTAAAAATAAATATTGTTCGTTTTGCATGAAGGAATAAGAGACATTAGGTTTAAATTATTTTCTTTTAATTTTTGAGAAAAAAAAAAA
>JAHKKF010502386.1:0-10064 GCA_019740295.1 Labeo calbasu
AATTTCAGGCGGGCCTGTAAATGTCTTGGTGACTATGGTCCCAGCTGCCTTGAGATCATTGGTCCAAGATCCTCCCGTGTAGTTCTGGGCTGATTCCTCACCGCTCTCATGATCATTGAAACTCCACAAGGTGAGATCTTTCATGGAGCCCCAGACAGAGGGAGATTGACAGTTATTTTGTTCTTCTTCCATTTGCGAATAATCACACCAACTATTGTCACCGTCTCACCAAGCTGCTTGGCGATGGTCTTGTAGCCCATTCCAGCCTTGTGTAGGTCTACAGTCTTGTCCCTGAAATCCTTGGAGAAGCTCTTTGGTCTTGGCCATGGTGGAGAGTTTGGAATCTGATTGATTGATTGCTTCTGTGGAGAGGTGTCTTTTATACAGGTAACAAATCCCTTTAAGAGAGTGCTCCTAATCTCAGCTCAATACCTGTATAAAAGACACCTGGGAGCCAGAAATCTTGCTGATTGATAGGGGATCAAATACTTATTTCACTCATTAAAATGCTAACCAATTTATAACTTTTTTGAAATGTGTCTTTTTGTTGTTATTCTGTCTCTCACTGTTAAAATAAACCTACCATTAAAATTATAGACTGATCACTTCTTTGTCAGTGGGCAAACGTACAAAATCAGCAGGGGATCAAATAATTTTTTCCCCCACTATATATGACTTTCTTCTTTCAGGTGAATACAATCAAAATTATATTACATAAAATGTCCTGGCTTATCTGAGCTTTATAATGGCAGTGAATGGTGGTCAAGGTGCATCCATCCATCATAAAAAGTACTCCACAAAGCTCTAGGGGGCTTCTAATGTGAATCAATGTGAATCTCTCTCTTCCGCTAACTGTCGTACACACGTTCACAAAGGAGTGGCGTTACAGTTCATAACGTTTTAAATAAAGATTTTTCTTACACAAATGCTTAGACTCACTACAGAAGGCCTTTATTAAACCTCCGATTTTTATGATGGATGGATGCACTTTATTTTGCTTCAAAATCTTGACCACAATTCACTGCCTTTATAAAGCTTGGAAGAGACAGGACACTTTTAATATAACTCCAATTTTATTTGCCTGAAAGAAGAAAGTCCCTCTTGGCTTGAGGGTAAGTAAATCATGGGGTAATTTTCATTTGGTGAACTATCCCTTTAAATACGCTAACTTGATCAAAGGATGAGGTCTGCACAAACTATTTCGCATGTTCCACATATGCAGAAACAAATTATTGACAGCATAAAACGAAGCTGAAACATAAGAGTTTTACAATAAAGATGTACAAAGGTTTTATGAATCCACTTTATAGAATATTAACCCAGTAAAGCCTGTCATATTAAATACTGATACCCTATCTTGACTTATTACTATATAAACTGTTTAGAATGACTGTTTAGCATAAACTATCAAATATACGACAGAAGGCATGTGGTAGATTAAATACAACAGATTTTTCCAACAAATGTTTGATCATGGGAATTATTTAAAGGCCTTAAAGAAGTTCACTTCTAGAACAAAGATTTACAGATAATTAACTCAACCCCTTGTCATTCAAGCTTTTCGTGTCTTTCTTTCTTCAGTCATAAAGAAATTATGTTTTTTTGAGGAAAACATTTCAGGATTTCTCTCCAATAGCAGACTTCAATGTTGCCTGTGAGTTTGAACTTCCAAAACACAGTTTACATGCAGCTTGAAAGGGCTCTAAATGATCCCATCCGAGAAAGAAGGGTCTTAACTAGCAAAACGATCAGTTATTTTCTAAAACAATGTGCAATTTATATACTTTTTAACCTTAAATGCTTGTCTTGTCTAGCTCTGCTTGTGCTCTGTGTATTCCAGTTCAAGACACTTAGGGTAGGTTGAAAAACTCCCATCTCATTTTCTTCTCCAACTTCAAAATCATCCTACATCGCTGTTTTAACTTTTTTGTAAAGGGTGTTTCATCATCTTTACATGTTAACTTTATATTTATTTATATTTATAGTTATTGCGACTTACCCTGTCTTGAACCGGAATACAGAGTTCACGCAGAGCTAGACGAGACTAGCATTTGAGGTTAAAAGGTATATACATTGTCAATTTTTTTTTAGAAACTAAGTGATCGTTTCGCTGGACAAGACCTTTCTTCCTCAGCTGGGATCATTTAGAGTCATTTGAAGCTGCGTTTAAACCTCATTTTGGAAGTTCAAACTTGCGGGCACCATAGAATTCTACTATATGGAGAGAAATCCTAAAATGTTTTCCCTTTAAAAAACTCTTCAGTCGTAAAGAAATTAAGACATGAACATCTTGGATGACAAAGGAGGTGAGTAAATTATCTGTAAATTTTTGTTCTGGAAGTGAACTTTTTTTAAAAATGTATGTATCAAATATGATACAGTATACGTTGTATAGGGTCAAATTCATGGATTTTAAGTTGTTAATTTGTTTCCACCATAAAATAATAAACATAATTAATTCTATATTCCTATAGTGTTCAGAGGCCATATGATAGCTGGGTCATTCCGTGTCAAATCAACCAAATTTCAGAAACTTCCCCGGCTTTCGATTGTGCCAATATTTTTTTCGAAAGAAAGATAGACATGTATAATGATGAAAGCCAGAATTTTAAATGTCATGGATTAGTACTTACTGAGTAATCCACTATTTTGTAGAGGGAGGTCAAAATGGCAATTTTCACCTTAGATTCGGAGCCAAGTTACAGGGGGGTAAAAATGACTTCAGAAAGATGAATATGATTTCTAAAACTGGAAAAGTATACGCTATACACCTGTGGACACTGATGAGATCAGGCTGAGCAACTGATTATTTAATAAGTAAGATTTTGACAATTTGATGACAGCTGCTGTGTTTTAGACAGTTGGACGGTAAAACCCTCTCAATAGTTGTTTCTTTAAAAATTCATCCTTTTTAAAACTGTACAACCAGATGGACATCTTTGGCCACTGAGTCATATTTTGTCAAGTTACAACGAGTCCAGCAAGATTCCCACATTATGTTCCATTGCTCTCCGTCCAGCTTTTTACAAACACAATAATATATCTTATGTAAATGTACTTTTGGAAACATGTCAGAGTTTGGAGAAGACAAAACCAGCCTACCAGCTTCAATAAGACCAACTGGTTGACTAGTTGTTGAGACAACACATACTTTACAACACTGTATTCAGTTTTGCACATATTTAGAAAAACCTCTCCCATTGTAAAAGATATGGTTTATAAATATTTTAAATGTCTTGCTATACTTGTCTTGAACTGTTTTGATAAGGTTGCTTCTCATGTTTCAACCTCAAACTACACAAATTTGTGCTTTCTCCCAAGCTATTTACAGTAAAACTCTTCGAGCTTTAAGGTTACGGTCAACTTTTAGTCCAGAGAGCTAGAAATTGGCTGTTTCTTTGTTCTACAATGATTGTGAGAACTTTTTATAGCCTTTGGTCATAAAGGTCCGGATTGTCATCCTGAATACCGGGGCCTCATAAAATATGAATTTTACGACTCTGATGGATGGTACCAAGCGGCCTCAAAGATGTTCCTTCTGAAAAGGAAAAAAATGTGTCCCTCACCCACGTTTAGTTTCATTTTAAAAATGTTTTTAAATGATTTTAAATGTTGCCTCAGAGTGCTATAGCAGCAAAGTCAGCAGGTCTGATTCTCCTCGTTGTAAAAGATACTTCTCGGTTCCATATTTTCCCTTGAAGCAAAGAAGAGCCATCTTTGTAGCTTTCATACGGAGAGAATTTTAGAAATTGACAATATGCTATTTGAAAGGAATTGTGAGGTGCTGTATTTTCTATGAATTGATGCAGGTCCCCCTGAGTCTTTTCTTATTCACGGAGAAGAGCTGAAGGCTAAAATGAGTCTTCCTGCTCTCTGGGGTAATCTGCCGGGTCAGTGGTCCTTTGTCTGGTTGATTTTATTGAACAGGGTCGCAATTATTACACAGAGCAGAAGCCACCATCGATCGCGCATGATTGTCCTGTTTTAGTGGGAAGCCCTCTTAGGATGGTTTAGATGCAATATTATCAGTACATGAAGAATGAGGACATGTTTTTAATCTGTCTAGACCAAAAAGTCTATGGTTCTGCTAAATCAATCAGCATAAGCTTATTTTCAGGTTGGAAATAAGAGGAATCAAGCACAGACGAACAATAGCAGTCTTGTTCCAACCACTAAGTCTGGATAAACAAGTTTCTTGATAAATATCTGGGTTGTGCTGCACATTAAAATGCAAAACCGTAGTTTTACCTCTCGCCACGCTTGTTCTGTCATCTTTTTAACTTGTAATGCAACTAAATACGCTGCAGTGTTTGTGTCTGGTTTTACATTTTGTGACAGTGCGTTCTGGTTGCATCACAAGCTGATACTGATATGTAGTTTTACTTTGTACAACCCGATAAACAATCTTTGAGCAGGTTTCTCTCCCGCATAAACAGTTTTTTTTCTGTTCTTTTTATTTTTTCAGTCTTTTTCTCCTCAAAACGAGAATGTCAACAAAGTGGATGAATGTTTTTTTTTTTTTTTTTTTTTTTTTACTTCTACAAGCAGTGGCATGTGGCATTTTTATAAAATGATATAAAAAACCTTTTTAGCACGACTGTCTAAAAACAGCTTGCTCCAAATTTCACATTGTCAAACAGATTTTTAACTGATTGTCAAGCTTGTTTAGATGTCTGTTACTCTGTGGTTCACTTGGAAACTGGAAACAGAGGTCAAACAATATTAAACATTTAAGGTGAAAGGGAAAATTTGGGATGTGCAGTTGCCAAAAATCATACGTGGATGCCACGTTTGACTGCTCCAGACATGTAAACAAATCCATCATCTTGAAGCGGTCAATGTGTTGTCAATCACAGTAAAAATCAATGATTTTTCCAAGATGCCTCAACATTTTGTGGCTTTGAGTTGTGAAAAACAACAACAAACAGAAAAAAACATCAACAACAAGATTTACATTTTTGAAGAAACTTTCACTTGTGAGAATGTGTTTGTTTGGGCTTTAATATTTATTAACTCAATATTAGAGGATTTTAAAGTATGGTAACTTCTAAAACATTGTCTTATAACACCTTTGTCTTGTATTGTGTTAGTTTAGCAAAAATCATCTGTTAAAGTCTACTGCAGATACTGTCACGGATGTGTGTATTGAAGGAAGTGCACGAAGACGAGAATTATACGACAGGTCTTTTAATAAATCCAAAATAGGTAAATCCAAGAAAGGCAGGTGAACACACATCAAAGCAACCATAAGATCGGACACAGACACAGAACTGAATACAACTTAGAAAGGGTGGCTAATGAAACAAACAGGTGAAGTGAGTTAACCGATTAGGACACAACGAGGGCAGGAAGAAACAAATATGGGCATAGCAGGGAAAAACCAACATAAACAGTCCAATGCGGGTGTGACAATGGGTAAAACCAACACAATCAGTCCAAGGGGTGTGACAGATACAAATTATTTGTCTGATTTTTTATTTACAACATTAATTTCTAAACAATATTTGAGTTAAATAAAACTACCCAGAAGGTACGATTAACAGGGTTTGTAGAGACAGAATTCCAGAACTTTTAAAGACTTTTCAAGCACTACTTTTTTTATTTCAACAGTTCAATCAGAGATCTCACTTATCAAACAATGGCCTCCCATTTTAAATTCTAAAAAAAAAAAGATAAATAGATAAATAAAAACATACCAATAAAACAAAATGGAAAAAATAAAGTGAAACATAAGCAAAGTATTACTACTAAGAATTACAAAGTACACTTTTACTATAGTAAAACCGCAGTTCATTTTCTTAAGGGATTTGTATTTGTGTTGTATTTTTGTATTTATATTTGTTTTTATCACTGTACTGCCTTAATTGTCTGATGTTTTCTACTGTTTAAGAAAAAAAAAAACAGATTTGTGAAAAGGCTCTAAAATTATGATTTGAAACAAATAATTTGCCATGCACACTCAAAGTCCCAAACTGATTCAAATGATTCACGAATCTGCACTGAAGTCCCGATCTGAATCGACTGATTCGCGACCTGTGCTCGGAAGTTCCGATCTCACAGAAAAAGATCTACAAACCTGCTCCAAAGTTCAGATCTAAATCAAATGATTCACGACCATAATTGTATGTGTACTGACTTAGTGTTTTGATGTTTGTGCTGTTTAATAATAACAAAAAATAAAATAAAATAAATAATGATAATTAAAAAAACCTTCTGAAGTCCGTATCTGAATAATGATTCGCAAACTATCATTTCAGATCAGGACTCGGAGCGTGGATCATAAATCGCAAATCATTTGACTTAGATCAGAACTTCACAAATGATTTGATTTCAATTATTAATTAGTAAAATGATTCACAAACCCGTTCTGATCTAAAATCAAATGATTTGCGATATGTGCTCCAAAGATCTGATCTAAATCAAATGATTTACAATAAGCGATAGGAAGTCCCGATCTAAGTCAAATGATTTGCAATCCCGCTCCGTAGTCTCAATCTAAATCATATGAAATCACACAATATAAAGTCCCGATCTAAGTCGAATGATTCACGATACGCAATATGAAGTCTCGATCTTAGTCAAATGATTCGCGAACCCGCTCCGAAGTCTCGATCTAAACCAAATGATTCGCAACACACGATTTGAAGTCCTGATCTCAATCAAATGATCAAGTAACGATTTAAGTGCTTCGAAAACAGTGAATGATTTTGCGACACATTGATTTAACTACGATACACTATACGAAGTCCTGATCTAAGTCAAATGATATGCAAACCCGTTTCAAAGTCCTGATCTAAATCAAACGATTTGCGATACGAAGTCCTGATCTAAGTCAAATGATATGCAAACCCGTTTCAAAGTCCTGATCTAAATCAAACGATTCGCGATACGAAGTCCTGATCTAAGTCAAATGATTTGCGAACCCACTCTGAAGTCCCAATCTAAACCTAATGATTCAAAATTACTCAGACGCTGGGTTTGTGCATGTTTTACCCAGCACTGGGTTGTGTTTTCCAATAAGAAATATTTCTAAATTGGTTGAACATTTCAATGACAGTATGTCACACTCCAGTGATAACATTTGGATTTATATAAACAAAGATGAATTACGCTACTTATTCAAAGCGGGTTTATCTTCTTATTGTTGCTGATAGCAAATTAAGCAAGAAAGGTTAATCCCTACTTGTGATTGTCCTAATGGTACATACATAAGGAGTTTAATCAAGAATCATCATGGACAATTAACGCAGCATGGATCATTTCAAGTGATTTAATTTCACCCTGTAGAATATTGCATTTCACCTCTAATGAGCTGCTCATTCTAGACCTGCTAGTTGACTTTTCCGCCAAACTGATTAAACAGGAAATAACTTACTCTTTCAACATACTGCGGTTCTCTAGGTGCTGCAATTAAAATATCTACTGCTGGCTTAAACATGTAAACTCTGGAAGGTCTGTTATCTAAATGTGTTAATCAAAATAACTAAATAAGATAGAGGTATAAATTCAAACTTGAAACGGGGAGGCTGAGGGTAATTCTAACTTTTAGTTAAAGAAACATACAGATTTTCAAGAAGTAACTGTATCACTGTACTCATTGTATAATGTATGTATATATTAATGTGTGTAGAATATTATCAGATAAGTCACAAACAGTCATTTGATACTATTATGAATTTCCCACATTTTAGTGTCATTACTCCAGCTTGTTTGTTATTATATAAATGTACTGTTATAACTGTAATAATTTTTAAAGAAAATGCAAAGCCAACAATAATATTAAAAAGTTTAATAGAACAATTTATCTTCAGAACAATTATACATTTATAGTTTTGTTGTCTCACTTCAATTTGCTCTAATGAAAAAGTCATTGCCGGTTTAACGTGATGTGACAAACCATTTAAATCATTAACACACCAGCTGTCAGGGTCCATTGGCGCACGGCAATACAAATTTAACTTCTTTCCTCTGTGCAATACAGTCTGAAACGGCAGACCTCCATATGTGTGAGTAGCAAAAGGGTTTGTGAGGCTGCTGCTCAGGTGGAAGCCGCCAGATGTAACCTTCAACAAATCACTCAATGTGAGCAAGACCCATGATGCACCAGAACTCAGATGAAAAGATGAGGTTAAAGTTCCTGTGGAGAAACTGAAGATACATTCACAGGCAAGCTGGTGCCTGCTTCAGTACTAGCTTTATCCTCGCTTGTGTAATCACGAGGAAAAAAAAGCTTTTTTTTTTTTTTTTTTCACAGAAAAGTGCTGCTATTACATTTACTCTGACAAACAATTTCCATTCAAAAAGAGCTAAAGATGAAACACTTGTTAAAGCAGAGCTTGGTCATTTTCTCCTTGCTTTTCACGAAAACTCTCCACAAACATTTGTTTGCTCAACTTTCTCAAACTGAGCTTGGAAAATAACAACAGAGCTAATTTTGGCGGCAAATCCTAAGAAAAGACATTTCGCATTTAAATTCTCGGACGACGCTTTGTCACCAAGGCAATTTAAATCAAAATGCAAATATTGGCAATTACTGGATCAGGCAGCAAAGAATACAAGAGTTTTACAAGCAGAATGAGAAAAAAATAAAGCCTCTTATGAACAGTAATTCTTTTTTTTCTTGCATACTTTAAAAGCAAAACAGATCTAGGATGTGCACTGCTGAGGACGTGTTCAGAAACATCAACATAACAAGGAAGCGAGACAAGAACCAGCTCTGGCTGAAAACACGGTCCCATGAGAAATGCATGATGGTATGTTACATCAGTCAGGGTCAGGAAGAAACATTTGCTTTAAGTGGAGAGTCTGTACAGTCAGCCAACACATATTTAAGTTCCCCACACACACACACACATACGAAAGAAACAGCGGATTGTAGCTGTGACATAGATGATTCTGAACAGATTAATCCACATTAATTACTGTACCTTATACATATATTTTTAGCCTGCTTTCAAGAACTCTGGAATCAGTGCCTTTCATTCTTCCAGTTTCTTCTTCCAAGAAATGGTGGATGTAGTGGCACCAAGATATATTTATATTTAATACTGTATATATTTTGCATTACATTTCACATTATGAGGTTTGGCTGACTTTACAATGTACCAACAGATGAAAAAAGAGAGATAATTGTAGGAGATTTGTACTCGTTTAAAAGCAAAAAAAGAAATGGTCTTTGGATTCATTCACAACTGTTTGGCAGTGACTTGAATTCTGCCTACTGATATTTGAAGGACATTGAGATTTTTTAGAAATTTCACTTAGATGGAAACAGTTAGGTAATGACATTTTAGCAGAAATTTTGTATGTGCGCTTGCCAATGCTTTTCAGAAGGGCTAGACAGAAGGTTTGAAACTAAACTAGGAATACAAATTCGAATCAAACTGAATCTTAGTTTCCATTCTAATATGCAGAGTGCAGCTGGAAACACTGTAACATTATAAGAGGGCATGGCACATTGCATTAAAAGTGCTTAAATATGTTCAGTGTGAGACCTTGCTGTGCTTTCTCCAAATGATTATTATTGTTTTGCTCCTTTACATATATATATATAGGCATGTTGTTTACTATTACTAGTAGTGGTAATCGTAGTACAATTATCATAGTAGTAGTAGAAATAGTAGTAGCATTGATTAATGCTACAACTACTAGTTAACGTAGCTACATTAGCATAATTGCACAACTACTTCTACCAGTAATAAATGTAGCTGTAGTAGTACACAACTACTATGACTACTAATAGTGGTGATACTACTACTACTAAAACTGTTAGCACCAGTAGTAGTAGTAGTACTTGTAGTTGTCGTTGATGTTGTTACTGTATGGCTTATTACAATTCTTAAAATAATAGTAATAGTATTAATTACTATTACTAGCAATAATAACAGTAGCAGTGATGCCATGGTTTACAACAACTGCTAGTAATAGTAGTAGTAGTTGTTGTTGCTGCTGTATGGCTTATTACTATTTTTTTTTTTTTTTTAATAATAGTAATAGTATTAATTACTGTTACTAATAATAATAACTAGCAAAGTTGCCATGGTTTACAACAATGACTGCTAGTA
>JAHKKF010502388.1:0-11606 GCA_019740295.1 Labeo calbasu
ACCACAAAACCAGTCATTAGGGTCAATTTTTTGAAATTGAGATTTATACATCATGGTTAGGGTAGAATAATATTTGACCAAGATACAACTATTTGAAAATCTGGAGAGGGTGCAAAAAATCAAAATATTGAGAAAATCGCCTTTAAGTTCTTAACATATTACTAATCCAAAAATAAGTTTTGATATATTTACAGTAGGAAATTTACAAAATATCTCCATGGAACATGATGTTTACTTAATATCCTAATGATTTTTGACATAAAAGAAAAATCGATAATTTTGACCCATACAGTGTATTTATGGCTATTGCTAACTAAAGTACCCGTGCTACTTAAAGGAACACTCCACTTTTTTAAAATAAAAATAGGCTCATTTTCCAACTCCCCTAGAGTTAAACAGTTGAGTTTTACCGTTTTCGAATCCATTCAGCCGATCTCCGGGTCTGGCAGAAACATCTTTAGCATAGCTTAGCATAGATCATTGAATCCGATTAGGCCGATAGCATCTCGCTTAAAAATGACCAAAGAGTTTCGATATTTTTCCTATTTAAAACTTGACTCTCTTGTAGTTACATCGTGTACAAAGATGGACGAAAAATGAAAAGTTGCGATTTTCTAAGTCGATATGGCTAGGAACTATACTATCATTTCGGCGTAATAATCAAGGAACATACCATTGGCCGTATGGGTGAAACAGGCGCAATGATATTACTGACTCTGCCGGCTGCAACTCTGCATCTACACAAACTTAGTGCCGGTCATTTTCAGGCGCTGTGTAATATCATTGCGCCTGCTGCACCCATGGTCTGGCAGCACAGTTCCTTGATTATTGCGCCGGAATTAGAGTATAGTTCCTAGCTTCTTTTCATTTTTCGTCCATCTTTGTACACGATGTAACTACAAGAGAGTCAAGTTTTAAATAGGAAAAATATCGAAACTCTTTGGTCATTTTTGAGCGAGATGCTATCGGTCTAATCAGATTCAATGATCTATGCTAAACTATGCTAAAAGCGCTACCTACCGCCAGACCCGGAGATCGGCTGAATGGATTCGACAACGGTAAAACTCAACTGTTTAACTCTAGGGGAGTTGGACAATGAGCCTATTTTCAAAAAAAGTGAAGTGTTCCTTTAAGACTGGGTTTGTGGTCCAGGGTCACATATGTTATTAGTATATAGTGGAAGTTGTTTGCAATGCTTTTTGGGAAATAAATGTTTAAAAACAGCTAACAAAGATATCAGCAGTAGTGTAGGCTGAGCAGATTGATTTATTTCAAATGTAATAAAATATAATACTCTAAAAGGCCTTCAAATCATTACGCCCATTTAATTATTTATAAATCCTTCTGATCTGAGAAATTCAATAAGGAAGTCCTTGGTAAATTAGATTTTAAATGTAACCGAGCAGCTATTGATTCCAGCTATGCATCAGGACAACAGATTTAATAATATTGCTCAGAAGAATCAAAACAAATTTCACATTGCATTTGACATTAAATAGTAAAATAGCTTTTAAAAATAAGCAAATTCTATACCTTTTTAAAATGTGAGAAGTTAATAACAGTTAACAAGCTGTGGTTGTTATTAATCTGTGCATTTAAAGAGGTGTCATTTCCTCTCTCTTCTCTTTATTTCATGGCTGTTTATTAGACAGCTGGCCTCTTTAAGGCAGTCAGAGCAAGAACGGTCTTCACGCTGATTGCATCTCAAGAAGCTGTGGGCTAAAGTATTACCAGTCCTCTGATTTAACTAGGCCCACTCTTCCTGGCCTCTCTGCACTATTACAGATTAGCTAAAAGGCTGGTCAATTCAATTGCCACTTAGTTACCATAGACAAAAGCTTCTTAACAACCTTAAGTTAAATGGAGCACATTGCCTTGATAAGCATTACATCAGTGAAGTAAGAAAGTACAACACTGGGTAGATCAGTGTTTTCACAGATGAAAAACAGTTTACTTCGCCTTCTTTTTGTTTGTTTGGGTGTTTTTTTTTTCAGTATCTGAATATGTGTTAGATCTTACCATGTCAGTCATAATTTTTTAGGGTCTAAAGAAATGCTTTGTAAAACAGAATAAGGTTTAAAAGCCACTGCGCTGTCAGAAGTGAAACCTTTATCTTATGTGACCTTTAATGTAAGCATAAATGTGCTGAATGTTATTATCACCAGAGCTGTCAGGTTTGTCTCATGGGATTGCACAAAGTGTAAGCCTTGCTGTATAGATTGCTTAGTTTCTGTATTTATGTTGGTCTTTTAACCCCTGTCTGTATTCACAAATATGTTCACTTTTTCACTCAGCTATCCATGAATTTCCAGAGGACATTTTTACTAAGGAACAGAGGAGGCATGGGGCAATTCTACTGCATGTGTTTTGTGTAAGTATACCACAGTAGTGTGATAAATATATAGAGAACTGCATAATGCAGTGATTGGCTGTATAATGCAAAGAACTCTACCGATCAAAAGTTTAGTGTGAATGCAATTTTTTATCAAGATTTTGTCAATGTTTTATTCAGCAAGTATGCATTAAATTGGTCCGATGTGACTGTAAACATGATCTCTGTTTTAAATAAATACTGTACTTTTGAACTTTCTGTTTCATCAGAGAATCCTGAAAATATGTATTATGATTTGCACAAAAATACAATAATATAAGCAGCTGTTTTCAACATTTAATATTAATATGAATTGTTTCTTAAGCACCACGCCAGCATTTGAATGATTTCTGAAGGATCATGTGACACTGACGATTTTTTAATTTTTACTTGAACTCTTACACTTGTAGATTTACACTACCAGTCAAAAGTTTTTGAACAGTAAGATTGTTATGTTTTTTAAAGAAGTCTCTTCTCCTCACAAGCCTTCATTTATTTGATCCAGGGTACAGCAAAAACAGTAAAATTTTGAAATATTTTTACTATTTAAAAGAGCTGTTCTCTCTTTGAATGTTTTAGTGATTTCAAAGCTGAATTTTTAGCGTCATTACTCCAGTCACATGATCCTTCAGAAATCATTTTAATATTCTGATTTGCTGCTCAAAAATGATTATTAATATTGTTATGTTGCAAACACCTGAGTAGAATTTTTTTCAGGTTTCTTTGATGAATAGGAAGTTCAGAAGAACAGCATTTATCTGAAATAGAAATCTTTTGTAACATTATAAATGTCTTAATCATTTTTGATCAATTTAAAGCATTCCTACTAAATAAAAGTATTAATTTCTATAATTTCTTTACCAAAAAAAAAATAAATAAATAAATAATGGCTCCAAACTTTTGAATGGTATAGTGTATAATGTTACAATAGCTTTTTATTTTTAGATAAATGCTGATCTTTGTATCTTACTGTTCATTAAAGAATCCTAAAAAAATTTACTCAGCTGTTTTAAATATTGATAATAATAATAATAAATGTTTCTTGAACAGCAAATCAGCATATTAGAATGACACTGAAGACTGGAGTAATAATACTGAAAACTGAGCTTTGATCACAGGAATAAATTTAAAAACATTTAAAAATATTTTAATTATATATTTATATATTCAAATAGAAAGCATTATTCTAAATTTTGAACAGTAAAAACATTTTACAATATTACAGCTTTTCCTGTATTTTGGAGCAAATAAATGCAGGCTTGGTGAGCAGAACAAACTTCTTTAAAAAACATTAAACATCTTTTAATTAAAAATCTAAAACTTTTGACTGGTAGTGTATAGTTTGTAATTTAATAAGATATATTTGTGTACTGTAATGATGGTATAACTAAAGATGAGTACAGTTTGATAGAACTGTTATTGATCATGTAAAATAGGTGTTTGTTAAGGTCATGTTATGGATCTCTGCTGAAATATCTAATGTGTGCTCTTTTGACTACAGGCAGTTTACATGTTCTATGCCCTTGCTATTGTCTGCGATGTCTACTTTGTCCCCTCTCTGGAAAAAATCTGTGAGGTGAGTGTAGTTTGTTCCTCCTGGCAGGAATCTCAGTCGTACTGTGAAATATCAGACCATATTCTGAGCTGGAGTTTGTATTTTCAGAATCTGCACCTCAGTGAGGATGTTGCAGGTGCCACTTTCATGGCAGCAGGCAGCTCCGCCCCTGAGCTTTTCACATCTTTGATTGGTCAGACCTCTAGCGATGTTTTTCATTAAGTTATTGTTGTAAACAAGTCCTCAATAAGTAATGTCTCTTCATATCAGGTGTGTTTATCACCAAGGGAGACCTAGGGGTGGGAACTATTGTGGGATCAGCAGTCTTCAACATCCTGGTCATCATCGGAGTCTGTGGAATATTTGCTGGACAGGTAGTATATGCATATTATTACATTAAATATGAAACGTTACAGATTCTCATGACTTTCCACTGTTTTTGCTTCACAGACCATTACTCTGACCTGGTGGCCGCTATTCCGTGACTCTATCTACTACATCCTCTCTGTGTTGGCATTGATTCTGGTAAGCAGGAGTATAACTGTGTTTGTATGTTGAATTTATCCACTATTTTCTTCCTGTAAGAATGGGCGCAGCCATTTGTAGATTTTCTGGGTCAGGCTTCTGGTCTCATCCGCGTCCTGCTATTTTTAGCTGTACAAAACGGCTCATTTTGCTGCTTGATCTTGCAGATTTGTGTGTATTACCATGTTATTTTAATGTATTATCTTAATTATAAACACACTGGTTTGTAGTGCAAACGGGTTTGCTGTTTACGGCATGTTGTTGTTATCCTCGTTATTTCCCTATAGCGAATAATGAACCCGAAATCTCACCCATAGGCTTACTTACACATTAAAGAAAAATGTAAATCATCACACCTAATTTATTTTTGTGTGTTTTTTGTGCATTTCAGATCATATATGATGAAAAAGTAATTTGGTAAGTGTGCCCAAATCATCAAGGTGTAATAATGCTTGTTGACTTTTAAGTGAACTGGGCTTATAGCATAATTATATAATATCACTGTTGCAGGTGGGAGACTATAATCCTCATATCAATGTATGGAGTTTACATCCTTATCATGAAGTGAGTATTTTACATGTTTATTTATATAACATGTAGATTTAAAGGAACAGTTCACCAAATCCGAGAGCTTTCTGACCCTGCATAGACAGCATTGCAACTACCATGTTCAAGGTCCAGAAAGGTAGTAAGGACATTGTTAAAATAGGCCATGTGACATCAGTGGTTCAGCCTTAATTTTATGAAGCTACAAGAATATTTTATATTTTTGGGTGCTCTTAAATGTACTGTGTGTATATAGTGTACTGTATATACTGTATATTTATAACATACAATACCAGTCAAAAGTTTTTGAACATTTTTTTTTAAAGTCTCTTCTGCTCACCAAGCCTACATTTATTTGATCCAATTACAGCAAAAACAGAAAAAAAAGAAATATTTTTACTATTTAAAATAACTGTTTTCTATTTGAATATATTTTAAAATGTAATTTATTCCTGTGATTTTAAAGCTGAATTTTAGCATCATTACTCCTGTCACATGATCCTTCAGGAATCATTCTAATATTCTGATGAAATAGAAATCTT
This sequence comes from Labeo calbasu, assembly GCA_019740295.1. Classification (NCBI taxonomy): domain Eukaryota; kingdom Metazoa; phylum Chordata; class Actinopteri; order Cypriniformes; family Cyprinidae; genus Labeo; species Labeo calbasu. Next base: position 5,540 of record JAHKKF010502388.1, read on the forward strand.
TTGTAACATTATAAATGTCTTTATCTTCACTTTATCTTCATCTTTAAATTTTCAATTTAAAGCATCCTTGCTAAATGATTAATTTCTATATTTTTTTTTTCCTCAATAAAATTACGTTGAAACTGACTATGAGCTTTTGAATGGTATAGTGTATAATGTTACAAAAGCTTTTTATTTCAGATAAATGCTGATCTTTGGATCTTTATATTCATCAAAAAAAATGTTCTCAACTGTTTTAAATATTGATAATAATAAAATTAATACATGTTTCTTACATGCAGCAAATCAGCATATTAGAATGATTTCTGAAGGATCATGTGACACTGAAGACTGGAGTAATGATGCTGAAAATCTAGCTTTGATCACAGGAATAAATTACATTTTAAAATATATGCAAATAGAAAGCAATTATTTTAAATAGTAAAAATAATTCACAGTACTACTGTTTTTGCTGTATTTTGTATCAAATAAATGCAGGCTTGGTGAGCAGAAGAGATTTCTTTAAAAAACATTAAAAATCTTACTGTTCCAAAACTGTTGACTGGTAGTGTACTTATTTACATGTAAATTTACATGATATAATACAATGTTGTGTGTGTTTCATTCAAGGTTTAACAGTCAGATTTGGGGCTGGGTGGAGCAGAGGTTTGGTATCCCAGGTCAGCCGTGTTTGGTGAGCAGTCTGCGCAGAGATGTGTCGGTAGGAGAGGCAAGCCCACACTGTGACACCTCCATGATCCTCTTGAAGAAAGGTGCGTGTGGGTGGAGGGTGGAGTTGTTTGGATCATACTGTGTGCTTGTGCATTATAAAGTACCATCTCTCTCTCTCAGGTCAGAATGCGGGTGGCCAGGACTCCCCGGTGGTGATGGTGGATGAGTTGATGAGTCTACACCCTCACCAGTTCTCTTTCTCAGAGGCAAGCCTCCGTGTCATGATCACGCCCCACTTCTCCCCCCGCACTCGCCTCAGCATGGCCGGACGCATGCTCATCACTGAGGTACTGGCTGGATGCTTGCTCGCTTTGTGCACGTCTGGATGGCAAGACAACACCTCCGTTTTTCAGCCAAGAATATAAACTACGCTGCAAAACAAGGCTTATTTTACTTAGTATTTTGTCTTGTTTCTAGCCAAAATATCTAAAATTTCCTAAATCAAGATGCATTTATTAGATAAGCAAAATGACGCAAGTTTCTTGTTTCCTGGGGAAAAAATATAAATTAAAGGAGAAGTTTACTTCCAGAACAATTATTTACAGATTATTTACTCACTCCCTTGTCATCCAAGATGTTTGTGTCTTTCTTTCTTCAGTCGTAAAGAAATTATGTTTCTTGAGGTAACAGTTCCAGAATTTTTCTCCATACAGTGGACTTCTATTGTGCCTACAAGTTTAAACGTCCAAAATGCAGTTTCAGAGGGCTCCAAAAGATCCCAGCTGGGGAAGAAGGGTCTTACCTAGCGTAACAATCGCTAGGATCACTGGGATCCCCCAGAAATTTACAATTTATTTACTTTTTAACCTCAAACACTTGTCTTGTCTATCCTCCAACTTGCTACATTGCTGTTTTACCTTTTTTTGTAAAAGACATTTGATCTTCTTTGCACGTTCACTTTGTAAACAGTTTGAGAAGTTGGAGGAGAAAATGAGATGGGAGTTTTTTGACATACCCTGACTGTATTGAACCAGATTACACGCATTAAAAAGTATATAAATTGTAATTTTTTAAAAGAAAATAACCGATCGTTTCGCTAGATAAGACCCTTCTTCCTCGACTAGGATTGTTTCCTTAAAAAATATAATTTCTTTACGAAGAAAGAAAGACAAACGTCTTGGATGATAAGAGGGTGAGTAAATTATCTGTGCATTTTTGTTCTGGAAGTGAACTACTTCTTTAAGCGCATTTTACTTAAAATAAGTTTAATTGTCTGCCAGTGGAGGAAGAAAAATAATCTTGTTTTAAGAGTATTTTTCATTTACCAACTGGCAGATAATTTTACTTGTTTTAAGCAAAATTCACTTAATTTACCTTTTTTTTCCTCAAAAGAAAAAAGTAAGAAGCAGGACTGTCAGTTTGAGCTAATTTAATGTCATTGAGTCAATGTATTTCATTCATTTATGGTTTCTCTTTCCTATGGGTCTGTTAATACGACCCTTCAGCTGTAACTTCTGCAACAGGTAGGATTTGTGACTGATCCAGTCCTTGGATCATCTGCTGTCATTTCCTGTATAACTGAAAGTTTACTCCTTAAATGTCAGTGATAGTATTTCTTCCTAGGCTCAGACACTACTCCTGATTTCCATTATTGTTGAGACCCCTTTAACCTTATGTAACCATCCTGTTGTTTGTTTGAGCAAAGGCTTTGTTCCATCTACAGTCGTTCACATGACTTGCTTGTTGGCTTGACTCTTGCAGCTCTTGCATGTCATCTCTACGACGCCCTAATGGACTGTTTCTCCATTACGTTGGTCTTGCGGTGTGTTCAGCAAGCTTGACTCTGAAACTCTGTCCTTCCATTTCTCATCTAACCAAGTCTCATTCATTTGAAGGGGTTCACATTGTGTCTCCTGTTCTGCAGCGCTATGCAGTGTTCGACTGTACATCTCTCACATCTTCTGTCGGTCTTCAACAGAGGCAGAGACTGATTAGAAATAGGAGCCCTGGAGACAGCAGTGGGAGCGGAGCAGGGGACACTCCTGGGCAAGATGGTCCAGGATTGGAGGGGGTTCCCTGGGGTCTGGAGAATGGAGGGGCCCTTGAGAGTGAAACGCAACCCTTGGAGGAACCCAGGCAGAGGGGCCAAGGAGGAGAGTTAGAGCGAGTTGCAGATGTAGAGGACACACAGCCTAAAGATGAAGAGGATGAGGAAGAAGAAGAGGCAGATGAAGAACAACCCTTCAGACCTCTTACTGTGCCAGGTGAGTGAATATACAGCTCAAAAGTTTCCATACACCTTGCAGAATCTGCAAAATGTTAATTATTTTACCAAAAATAAGAGTGAGCATACAAAATGCATCTTATTTATTTAGTACTGACCTGAATAAGATATTTCACATAAAAAATGTATATATATAGTCCACAAGAGAAAATCGTAGTTGAATTTATAAAAATGACCACGTTCAAAAGTTTACATATGCTTGATTTTTAATACTGTGTTCTTACCTGAATGATCCACATCTGTTTTTTTAGTGATAGTTGTTCACGAGTCCCTTGTTTGTCCTAAAGAGTTTAACTACCCACTGTTCTCCATAAAAATTATTCTGTTTTACAAATTCTTTGGTTTTTCGGCATTTTTGTGTGTTTGAACCCTTTTCAACAATGACTGTATGATTTTGAGATCCATCTTTTCACTCACTGAGAACAACTAAGGGACTCATATGCAACTATTACAGAAGGTTCGAACACGCACTGATGCTCCAGAAGGAAACATGATGCATTAAGAGCCGGGGGGTGAAAACTTTTGAAATTTGAAGATCAGGGTAAATGTAACTTATTTTGTCTTCTGGGAAACATGTAAGTATCTTCTGTAGTTTCTGAAGTGCAGTGCTAAACGAAAAAGAAAATATGATATTTAGGCAAAATAAGAAAAATGTACACATCTTCATTCTGTTCAAAAGTTTTCACCCCCCAGCTCTTAATGCATTGTTTTCCTTCTGGAGCTTCAGTGAGCGTTTGAACCTTCTGTAATAGTTGCATATGAGTCCCTCAGTTGTCCTCAGTGTGAAAAGATGGATCTCAAAATCATATAGTCGTTGGAAAGGGTTCAAATACACAAAAATGCCGAAAAACCAAAGAATTTGTGGGACCTGAAGGATTTTTCTGAAGAACAGTGGGTTTAACTGTTCAGGACAAACAAGGGACTCATGAACAACTATCACAAAACAAAAACACACACACACGCACACACACACAAAAATGGGGTCATTTTTATAAATTATTTTCTCTTGTGGACTATATTTAAACATCTTTTATGTGAAATATCTTATTCAGGTCAGTAAATAAAAAATAACGTGCATTTTGTGTGGTTTCTTTGTTCTTGATTCTGCAAGGTGTATGTAAACTTATGATAACTTGTATATATTATGCCACTCTGTGCTGTTGTTAAAAAATTGCATTTAAAATGGATGAAAAACAAATTACATCATAAGGGGCATAAAGTCTCCCACCCTTAGTGAATGTGTTTATAAATGATTCCAAAACATGATATTAAACCATTATTCAGATTATTCAGAATAACAGGACAACACATTGAGTTTATCTGTCTCCAATTTTTTTTTCCACATCCTGATTAGAAGAATGGCCCTCATTTTGGCCCCTTAAGGACCATAATCCATTAGTCTGAGAGCCATTTCTAGATAATGGGGGCGTGCTTTTTAGATTAATGTACTAGTGTTATGATTATAGAAAAGTGATGAGAGCTCTCAAACCTCTCGGGGCTGATGCGGCTTGCAATCAAATGAACTTCATCACTGCTGAACAATTGAACATCTTACTAAATATGACATTAAGGGTGAAAATTGTGATTTGAAGAGCTCTAAAGGAAAACCTAAAGGCAAATAGAGATCATGAATACTAAATTCAAGTATCATTGTCTGCATAGACTGTCTTTGTCTGTTGGTGATATTTGTACGTGTACTCGCAGAAAAAAAAAGGTACAAAAGCTGTCCCTGAGGCAACACGCTTTCAAAAGGTACACAAAGTGTGCATATTAATATCTTAATTGTACATATTAGTACCTTGAGTGTATGTATTAATACATTAATAGTACCTTTTTAAAAGGGCGCCGCCCCAGACAGCTTTTGTATGTTTTTTTGACATATATGTGATACTGTCTTTGTCCTGTGGGTGGTGTTAAGGAGCCTAGTATGAAATGAGGTGATGATTTAAAGTACTTTTATCCACAGAGGGGCGCTTGGAGCAAGTGAAGTGGTTGTTGTCGTGGCCCTTAGGCTGCTTGCTGTACTACTCTGTCCCCAACTGTGTTTTGCCCCGCTGGGAGCGCTGGTTCATGGTTACCTTTGTGGCCTCAACACTCTGGATTGCCGTGTTCTCCTACCTCATGGTGTGGATGGTGAGTTCAGCCCTTCAGTGCTCATTGTCATTGAGAAAACACCATGTGGGAATGCTGTTAACACACATTATCTTTGTTGCAGGTCACCATTATCAGTTTTACACTGGACATTCCAGATGTTGTCATGGGTATTACGTTTCTAGCAGCAGGCACAAGTGTCCCAGACTGCATGGCTAGTCTTATAGTTGCCCGTCAAGGTGCTAAAATCACCCAGCTCTTCCTTTTCTTGACCACCTGTTAAGTTTAAATGATCAGATCAGTGTGTTTGTAAAGTTCAATTAATGAATGAATGTGTCTGGTGCTGCAGGTATGGGAGACATGGCAGTGTCCAACTCAATTGGCAGCAACATCTTTGACATTCTGCTGGGTCTTGGTTTCCCATGGGCTTTGCGGACTCTAGTGGTTGATTATGGGTCAATGGTGAGTTTGTTGTTATTTTAAAGGGATAGTTCACTCAAAAATAAACCTTCTTTCATTAATTACTCACCCTCATGTCATTTCAAACCTCTATGGGCTTTGTTAATCTTCTGAACACAAATTAAGATATTTTAGATGAAATCCAAGAGCTTTCTGGCCCTTCATTAACAGCAACGCAACTGACACGTTCAAGGCCCAGAAAGGTAGTAATGTCATCAGTAATATAGCTCATGTTACATTAGTCGTTCAACCATAATTTTATGAAGCTACAAGACAAAAAAGAAAAGAAATAGTTGAATAAAGTCGTTATTTTTGTTTGCTTTGCAAATTTACTTCACTAATTCCTTTCAAGAAGTGAAACTTGTATAACGCATACATTCATTCCACACAGACTGATATATTTATAGTGTTTATTTCTTTTAATTTTGATGATTATAACTGACAACTAATGAAAACCCCAAATTTAGTATCTCAGAAAATTAAATTATAACTTAAGACCAATACAAAGAAAGGATTTTTAGAAATCTCGGCCAACTGAAAAGTATGAACATGAAAAGTATGAGCATGTACAGCACTCAGTAC
>JAHKKF010502393.1:0-11778 GCA_019740295.1 Labeo calbasu
ATAACAATGTAAATTATTTATTATTAACTTTTAATAAACTTTTAATTATTAACTTAATACATCTTTGGTGAATAAAAGTATTAATTTCTTTAAAAAAATTAAAAAAAAAAAAAAAAAAAAGAAACAATAAAAATGTACTGACCCCAAACTTTTGAACGGTAGTGTATACACACTGACTTCAAGCTTTTGAATGGTACAGCGTATAATGTTACAGAATCTTTTTATTTCAGATTAATGTAATCTTTTGATCTTCGTATTTATCAAAGAATCCTGGCAAATGTACTCAACTCTTTTTAATATTAATAACAATAATAATAATAATAATAATAATAATAAATATTTCTTGAACAGTAATCAGCATATTAGAATGATTTCTGAAAGATTATGTGACACTAAAGACTGAAGTGATGATGCTGAAAATTAAGACCTAAAGCAGAAATTTCTTTTTCTAATACCATTTAAGATGTTTAAGAATTTTGATGACCTTAATTGTAATAAAACTAAATTTAAGACTTTTTTAAGGACCCACAGGGACATTCAATATTCAAATAATATCCTGTTCTCTTGCTATGGCTTATGTTTCCCTTTCACAGCCTACAGATTTAATTTATGGTCACCATTTGAGAAATAATTTGTTTGTAGTACAAATGTCACAATATGTTTTGCTCTGCCAATACTTGGCATTAAGTGTTTGAACAAATAACAGTACTGATGCTTGACTTACAAGTACCACTAATGAATCTAAATGTCAGTGTTCATAATGGAGAGGACATCATAGCGAGGTTTTACCACTTTCTGTATGCATTTGTACAAACACTGTGGATCTGGTTTGCTGCAAGGAAAACAGCAGGTTGTTCTGACCTTTGGCCTGCAGTAATGGCAATTGGAGAGGGGCCATTTGGGGGCCGGGGTTCTTCACAGGTCCTCATTTCGACTTCTACTTTATCCAGAAACTGCAAAAGAAGAGGAAACGGAGTTCAGGCAGAATTCAGTAGGACAGAGTCTCTAATTTATGCTCAAGTGGAATATGGAAATATGAATCTCCAGAGTAGCAAGTTTTGGGAATCTAGTTAACTACTTAACAATCTAATGTTACTTAACATGGGATTCTGAATCATAGAGCATTAATCCTCAAAATGCATTATAAATCTCTAGGGCTACCCTCAACTAATGATTTTTCTGACTGACTAGTAGTCGTTCATTTTAAGCATTAGTTTATTAATAAACCATTAAAATCATAAAAATGAGCCTTTAATTGCCTACATAGCCTAATAAGCGCTCAAGCGCACACAAAGCTTGCCACAGCACATCAGCAGGAATAATGATTATGAACGTATCAAGGACAAACAGTAAGGAGGCTGCATTACATTTGAATAATTTATTGATAAACTAGTGCTTTCTTTGTTTTCAGCTTATGAGATGAAGCCGGCAACACTGACTCCGCAGTAGTGGATGCGCCTGTATGATGGTCTCATGGATTACATCATCTGTTTTCCATTTGAATTGGTTTATTTGAACACTCTCTATAGATAGGCTATATTTTATGTCTGTAAGGCAAGTATACACAGAGTTTCGGAGTTTCGCACTCAAGTTTACAGAGACTGAGACAGCAGAAAGTGCATCCTGTTTGCTTTCATTATTTTACAAAAGTGCAACGTTTCGTTGTTATTCAGAGTGCACACAAATAAACAGAGTCTTTCGAAAGATGTACTACTTTTACCTGTATGGCCAAAAATGACGGAGTATTTTAAGAGCAAGTGACTGCACCGGCGCCTCCATCTGTGTAAGTGCAGTAAGTGCGTGACTATTCAGCTTCCACACTTCACTAGCGCACATTTTCTAGGTTAACATTAGATTTAGCAGCCATGTAAATTTGCTGCCATCATATTTCAGACAAGCCATATTTAAGGTTGACAGACGATAGGTAAGCGTTTGGATGTCCTGCCCGATGTTTTACCACATAGACCAGCCATTAGCGATCTGTCCGTTACAGAAAGCGTGACCTCACCACTTCCTGTGGATTTTTTTTTCTGCGACTAAGCGGCTAATAAAATTTTGGTCAACCAAGCCTCTTATCATTGACTAACGGTCGACTATTAGGGGGTAGTGCTATAAATTAGCATTCTATTTGGCATATATATATATCTGATTAATAAATTCTCATCTCAAATGTTGTTGTTATTACATTTCACACTTTTTTATTAATTGCAAACTAAGAATTTCTTTGAAATTTTACAAGGACTACAGAAAAATCACTGAGATTATATATTTTTTTAATATTCCTGAGATTATTAACTGAATCCTATTTATTAAATATTCATGTACTTCAAGACTATTTTCACTTCAAGGTGTCAGATTTTCCATAATGCAATAGCATGTGCATAACATGGTTCCCCTACTAAAACTTTGTATTTTTAAAGTATTTTTATGTATCTCATGCAGTTCAAAATAGACCTACAGATATATTTTTGCTTTAGATCAATTGATATGATTTTATGTTCCAGTTCTCAAAACTCCTGAGATGTCTATGAAGAAATGAGCTGTAGACCAGGTCACTGAAAAAGCCTGCAGTCTCAGTTGAACTCTGCTGGACCCTCCTTATCAGACGCTGTAGTATTTGAGTGAAAAGCACAAAAAGAAAACAGGGGTATTTTTGCAGAAGTGAAAAAGGACAGGGGATCATGTGAAAAACAGGGGGATGACAAAATGTAACAGACAGAAGAAACATGATGGGAAACACTGATGGGGAGATTCTTACCAAACATATAGGACTGGTCTTCAGCTTTGTCCATTGTATCTGGGAAAAAAAAATAAAAATAAATAAAAAATCCACACACACACACACACACACACACACGCATCTAAATAACAATGAAAGTAGGTTTTTGACGACATCTCAATCATTTAACAAACGATTGGATTGGCAGCAGTGGTTCTAGAGGCAAATTTGTCCAGAATGAGGAGTTCTATTGTATGACATGAACATTGTGTGAATGCGTGAAAAACCACGCTGTGTATGATCATTTACACTCTTTAAAAATGCGATAACTCTCCCAGTGGCTGATTTCTTTCCAATTTCTCTCAGGGCTTTGGGACCATGAGTCAAACAGGCCCACCGAGTTTTGTTCTGATCGCCCTCTGTTATCCTTGTCTAACAGGTGCTCAAAATTCATCAGCCAATGGTGGCCATGTTTTTTGAGATACGCAAATGTCCTTGTAGACACTTGTGGCACATTGGACCAAGACCGTGCACACCAATTTTCATGTTGAAAGGAAAAATGTTCGCGCAGTTATAGCCATTTGTATGCCTCTAAAAGCATCACCATGTGGCTAAGCTCCACATTTTTTTTCTTGTAACCTCAGATCGAGCTCTTACACAAGTGTTCTGAGTTTGGAAGTTATAGGCATTTTACTAAAAGTGGCCCTGCCCCTTTCTAACATTTTTGTGTCCTTTTGCAAAGGCGGGTCGAAAGTTTAACTTTTTTTTGATAATTATCGATATTCACTCTCCAGAGAATCTTTTTGAACTGGTTTGGTTCCGATCGGGCAAAAAATCTAGGACTAGTTCGCAAAAGTAGGTTTTTCAAAAAAATACCCTAAATTTTCACTAGGGTCACGAGGCGTGAGTTTTGTCCGCCATGAGCCACGGATTTCAACAACATAGTACACTTGAGCCTGCGACTGACAGTGTAGGAGTTATGAGCGATTTTGTACTTTTGATCTCTGTAACGCCCCCATCAAGCCGACTGGGGCGACCCTTGGTCTCATTGTAGGCGGTGTGAGTACTACCATCCCTCCAAGTTTCAAGTCTCATCGACTTACGGTTTGGTCTGCACGATTAGTTTTACGTGGAGCTCGCTGATCAGTGACCATTCTAACAATTACAATAGGGTTTCAATGCTATGTGCTTGAACCCCTAATTCCTCCAGGTTCTCTCATCTCACCCGTATAGCAGCTTTGTTGCAGTAGACACGGGTGACGGCCAGCCAGGTGGGCAAATCCAGCATGTTCTGCAGGACCTCCTCATCCAGCTCCAGGTTGGACAGCTGCCCCTCTCCCTTCAGTGTGCTCAGGTTGATCTTATCTGGGGAGAGGTTCTTAGTGAACCTACACAAGACAAACAAACATCGTTTGGTTACAAAGTTTGTAAGTTGTGAGTAGGTCAGTGAGAGTCCAAGATAAAGAAAAGTGGAAAAAAAAAGAAGTTAAAAACGTGTCAAGTTCTTAAAAATATACTCTTTGTATTTATGCCAATTTCATTTTGAAAACCTTTTTGCACTGTTTTCAAAAAGAGTTTATATTTAATTTTTTTATATAATTTTTTCCTGCAACTTAAATACACATAAAAACACACATCTTAATAGTTGAAAAAAAAAAAATATATATATAGGATATTATTATTAAATTAAGTACTAAAGTTTTGAAGTAAGTATTAAATAGTATTAAAGTTTTAAAGTATTTACGTATTAGAATTTAACTTTTTTTTTTTTTTTAAATATAATGATTTATAAAATATCATTAGTTGCACCACGTGAAATTTTACGTAACTCAAACTTTCAGGTTAATGAAACACATAAATGTCGCATTCCTTTAATCTTGGTCTCTGTGTCATTTCTTTCTCGATTATTTTTGATGTGGTTATATTTTTAGGTAATAAGGTCTGAGCTAAAACCCCCATCACAAAGACAGTCATTGACTAACAGCGGGTAATAAGATTACACCAGGCCTGCAGTAAGACTGCTTTAAGCCCACGGGAGTGTTTCTAACCCCTGCCCTCAAAACCTGCTGGGATCACAGACACAAGCACACACAGCACATCTAATATTCACTGTACAGCGCTGCGGTCCGCCTGCCTTTGGAGTGTTTCATGCATTTGAATGGGAAATCTCCATCTGTACAAAGACTTCAAAGATTAACCCAGCCTTCAGAAGACCAGTGAGAGGGAAACCACTGCCATACAGTATTACCACATCACTTCAGTCACGTTTCAATATGCTGCACTAGATGACTGTGACACGTTTTCCAGGTTTGACTAAAAAAAAAAAAAAAAGTGCTAATGAGAATTTCTGGCACTGGCATAAACCTGTTGTCACTGTAGAATAAAAAGCAGTGTGAACATTCTTCAAAGCTTCTCTTTTTTTCTTTGAAAAAAAAATTACACAGAATTATGTTACTGTTATTCATCGAACAGGTTATTATAGTTAACTAGTTTACACTGCAAATGTGGCATGGAAGCACTTCAATAGTGGCATTTAGATGTCTTTACACAGACTAATGCTGCTCAGAGGTGGCATGAATGCATTTACACATACAAATACAACTGTATGCTTTGACACCAGGGGCTGAGGTGGGTCAGAGCAGCCTTGGTTTGTTTGGTTTTTAAGCAGGATCACTGTATGTCTTTGCACAGAATTTTAAGAGGTACAGAGCAGCCTTCCGTCATACGCCCGGATCTGCTTCCGTGTACAACAGTGAGCGCAAGCCAGACTTAAGTGATTATTATGCTTTAAATATCAGTGTTTCCCCAAGGTTCACAGCTATTTATTTTCAATCAAATGAAAATTAAACCCTATTATTTTTTGGCAAACAGAGGTTTACTGTTCAAATTAACAAAAATTTGTGCCGTCGTTTAAATAAAATAAATAATATAAATAATATAAGACTATTTATATTATATTATATTGTTTATAAAAGAACAAGGTATAGACCTCTTTGAAATGTAATCTTAAATGGCTTTTGTTGTGATCTGGCACTATATAAAATAAAATTGACCTTCAAGGGGGGCAGGCCACAGTAAATATGGATATTTTTCTTACAAAAATGCACTGATTCGCTACAGGAGATCTTTATTGATCTGACCTTTATCAATTTTTAATACAACTCCGATTGGACAGGTCTGAAAGAAGGAAGTCATTACACCTAGGATGCATGGAGGGTGAGTAAATAATAGGCTAATTTTCATTTTTGAGTGAACTAACCCTTTAACACAGCTAAAACACCTTAAAACTAAAATCTAAAAAAAATAATAATAATAATAAAAAAGTACTTGAAATAAAATACATTTTAAAGGGGACCTATTATGCAATATAGCTAGTTTAGCATTTCTCATCTTAATGTACTAAAATAAAATGATAATAACAATAAAAAATAAGAAGAAGAAAATTAAACTAAGCAGACATTTCTTAAAAAAACATAAAAATGACAAAAACACACATCGAAAAACAATCTCATAGTTGTACATTAATGAAAACAGAACCGATAAAAATAATTAAATTCAAAACAATAATACTTCATAAAATACAGTTCAAAATATGAATAAAAATGTCAGTGAAACTAAAATTACATGATATTAAATGAAATAAGATGAGGGGAAGACAGTATATAAATGCAGTGGAAGAGGTTGTAGAATATGAAGAAAGGCTTCTCAGACTGACTCAATTGACAGAGCTGTGAGAACAAAGAGGACTGTGGGACAAACAACAGACTGGCGTGTCTGGAAACTCAGCATCTCCTTCTGTCTCCTGAGAGTGATGCAGCCAGGTGTGCTGGGGAGCGTGTGTTTACCTCACTCTTTGCCTTTGTCTTTCTCTGTTCTTCTGAGAGGGTAAGACACTTCAAAGAACAGCTGGGTGATATAGCAATATATATATATATATATATATATATATAAAAATAACAACATACATATATTTCACCCTTTTAACATATGTATATAAATATACGCATATGCTCATCATATTTAGGTATTAGCTGTGAAATAACTTAAACAGATAGCTGACCCAAAAATAAAACATGTTTCACAGAAGAAAGTTGTACAGGTTGGGAATGTCATCAGGGTGAGTAAATGATTAAATAATTTTTACTTGAAATATCCCTATAAATGATTATATATTTCAGTCTCAGGAAACATTTCACCAAAGTATATTCAAAATACTTACTGCAACTGAAATGCAACTACAGTAAAACAAAAAGGAATGTTCTACATACTAAATGAACACATGAAAAAATTAAATTTCCACTTCTTCACTTATGTGCACAAAAAAAAAAGAGAGAGAGAAAAGCCCATTAACATCTACATTACATTTACCCACATTTTTGTGTATTTGAATCCTTTCCAACAACGACTGATTTTGAGATCCATCTTTTCACACTGAGGACAACTGAGGGACTCATATGCAACTATTACAGAAGGTTCAAACACTCACTGATGCTCCAGAAGGAAACACAATGCATTAAGTGCCGGGGGTGAAAACTTTTGAACGGAATGGAGATGTGTACATTTTTCTTATTTGGCTAAATATCATATTTTTTTCATTTAGTACTGCCCTTCAGAAGCTACAGAAGATACTCACATCTTTGCCAGAAGATAAAAGAAGTTATTTACCCTGATTTTCAAAGTTTTCACCCCCCTGGCTCTTAATGCATCGTGTTTCCTTCCGAAACATCAGTGAGTCCCTCAGTTGTCCTCAGTGTGAAAAGATGGATCTCAAAATCATACAGTCATTGTTGGAAAAGGTTCTAATACACACAAAATGCTGAAACACAAAAGAATTTGTGGGACCTAAAGGATTTTTCTGAAGAACAACTATTCAGGTCAAACAAGGGACTCATGAACAACTATCACTAAACAAAGAAAAAAAACAAACAAACAAAAAAGTGGATCATTCAGGTAACAACACAGTATTAAGAATTAAGTGTATGTAAATTTTGAACAGGGTTATTAAAAAAACAAAAAAACATGCATTTTGTATGATCCCTTTTATTTTGGTCAAATAATTAACATTTTGCAGATCCTGCAGTAAATTTTTGACTTCAACTGCATTTTATAAAAAAATGTATTCCTGTGATGCAAAGCTGAATTTTCAAGAAACATTTCTTATTTTGAGTGTTAAAAACATTATTGTGCTGCTTCATATTTTTAATAGAAAGTTAAAGAAAACAGCATTTATACCACTGCATTAAAAACATACATTTTCATAAATTTAATGCATCCTTGCTGAAGAAAAGATTTGATTCTTGCCATTAAAAAAATAAATACTGAAGTGTAGCATAAGTTTTGTACCATGAAATTACTACACAAATGCCTCTGTAAACATTTAGAGATGACACAAACAATAAAAGTATTTAAAAGATTAAATGAAACAAATACCTTCAAATTAAAATGCCTCAAAGAAATTGCCATTTTTGCTAAAGTTTAAATCAGAGATGCTATTAAAACATCTGTTTCTTAACATTTTATATGATTTTTTTTTAAACAATGCTCATGAGCTGATGATCACAAAACTAATCTAAACTCTACTACTTGATTTCTAAACCCTGTTCCTGGAGGTACACAAACAATACAAATTTGTAAACTCTACTTCCTAATTAAACGCAAATGATTCAGCTCATTAGTAGAGACCGCAAGACCAGAAACAGAAGAGGAAGACATCCAAAATGTGAACTGCTTATGTACCTCCAGGAACAGGGTTGGGAAACACCGTATGATGACATTTAACGGCCAATAAAAGTGCTTGAAAAACATCACGCCATTCATAATGTTTAATTTTATATGGCCAGAAAAATCATCTTGAATATTTTATATATCACCCAGTCCTACTTCAGAGTATAATAATACACCCACTGAAAGCACACTTGAATGGTTAAGAGTGCTGGATCACGTCTATCTGGTCACACCATCATTACACATTCCTCGTTTCTTACGCTCCTGTAGTTCCTCTGCCCCGCAGACCTTAACAAACAGTGTGAAAACTAAACATGTCAGCCTGATGACCGTAGATGAGACTCTCTCAGAAACGTGAGTTTAGTGTTGTGTGAAGAGTTCACAGCCAGACGTCACGCAAACCCATCTTAGAAAAGCCTCCTTCCCAGAAAATGCTAACTTGATAACAAAAAAGCCCATTCTTATAAAAGGACAGTCCTTGCAAGACTGCAACGTCAAAGCTTTAGGGTGTAATGGTTAAAAACCTCTGGAAATGGCTTGAGGAGTGCAATTTTCCCTCTTTCATTTCCTACTAGGCCGGACACATTAAAGGGCTTGTCTTTTTTTAACAGCCAATAGCCTTTAGTTTATCACACAATCATAAATCAGGTTTTTCTGGTAAGTTGCAGGTGGTACTATGGGAAGGATGTTCTTATTCTAGAGAGATATGATTGGACAATAATTTACAAATGCCTCGAGTGCAAGATGAGTCATTCATACTTTCATTCTGTTTTCTGGGAGGTGTAAGTAACTGCTTTAATTTGTCTAACGGCAATTCAAGGCCTCAAAGCTGACCGACATGGATTAAAAAGCACAAAACTTTACTTTTGAGTGTTTAGTGTCTCTACAGTCTGATAGCAGAAGGTTGCTTGTTCAATCCCCAGATGCAGTAAACCATAAGCTATCATATGACCAAGGCACTTAACCCCAAGTTACTCCAGCAGGATTGTCCTGGATATCCGTATCACTTAGCAGATGAAGAAGCAGCTTAATCTACTTCAGTAGTCTTGGCAGTTCAGTGTCACTCACAAACTGACTAAATTGTAAATGTAAGTAAAAAATACATATATAACTGGTGCTTGTCTGGTAAAAACTCACCAACACAATGCATCTGGGTGCGATCATTATAGTCAGGGTCAAATTGACCCTAATCAGGGAAGAAGAAAAAAAATAAATAAATCGGCGCTGTCACTAACAATTATTTTGGTAACTGAGTAATCTGTTGATTATTCAGACGATTAATCGAGTAATCGGATAATTACATATTTTTTTGTTGTCGTTGTAATAAAAATAGACCTAAGCAAACACTAGTCTTTAAAATGACTTGAAAAGACATAATAGCAATGAGGCAATAAGAATTAGTTCAAATAAAGCATCATATGGTTTTATTGAACAAAACTGTTAAAATACATAATGTATTATAAACAATAGAGCTAATGTACTGTACATTACAGGTTATAACAAATGCCTGCGGAGGACGCCAACAGCCTTACAATTGTTTGACACTTTACTGCATGAACTAATCTGTGTTTAATATCGACTCAGCAACATTTAATTCAAAATTCCACTTAATCATTAAAATTTGGCCATTTCTTTATGATAGAAAAACTACAGACAGTGTAATGTTTTGAATCAAAACTTGTAAACTCAGAGTTTAAACTTTTATTTTGAAACTGCAATGAACAGTTAGCATACTGAGAAAGATACTAATGTATTCTCCTGTGTTTGTGTTTGATTTATAAATGATTTACCTTACAAATCTGATGAAACGGCGCAAATTGCATTCACAGATGATAATAATATAACAAACCGATATAATAAATAATAATATAATAAACCCAAACTCACAACAACATGCAGAGATGGACTTTGAGACGCTCCACACATGTAACTGATAACAATTTGTGCGTAGCAGTATTTACTGCGAATGAAGCCACTCTGACAGGCACGTATGTATACTACAGGCGTGTAAATAATTAAAGCACATACAGTCATGTGAAAAAGTTACGACACCTACTAAATTTAATTGTTTTCTGTATCAGGACATAATAAAAAATTATCTGGTCCTTGACAAGTCTTGAAATTTGGAAATAAATCCTCAGATAAACATCATCACACGAAACTGTGTCATTATTTAAGAAAAATACAGCCAAGAGAGCAAGGCAATGTGTGACAAAGTTAGGACACCCTATGAGTCAGTTGCATGTAGATCCACTTTTAGCAGCAATAACTTGAAGCATTCATTTTCTGTGACTTTATCAGTCTCTCACATCGTTCTGGAGGAATTTGGACCACTCTTCTTTTCAACGTTGCTACAGCTCTTACCACAGCATTTGAGTCAGGATGAGCTCTGGACTTTGACCGGGCTATTGCAACATCTTGATTCTTTTCTTTTCAGCCATTCTGTTGTAGATTTGCTGGTGTGCTTGGGATCACTGCCCTGTTGCATGACCCAGTTTTGGCCCACCTTTAGATGTTGGACAGATGCCCTCGCATTTGACTCTAGAATACTTTGATATACAGAGGAGTTCATGTCCAACTCAGTGACTGTGAGGTGCCCAGGTCCTGTGGCTACAAAACAAGCCCAAAATGATCAGCCCTCCCCCAGCATACTTGTTTTTTGGTATGAGGTGTTTGTGCTGATATGCTCTTTAGGTTTTCACCAAACTTGGCGCTGTGCATTATGGGCAAATGTCTCCACTTTGGTCTCGTCTGTTCAAAGTACATTATTCTAGAAGACTTGTGTTTTGTTCAGATGCAACTTTCCAGACCTAAACTGTGCTACAATGTTTTTTTTTCAGATAGAAGAGGCTTTCTTCTGCCAAGCCTTCCAAACATGCCATTTTTGTCCCATATTTTTCTAATTGTCATGAACTTTATTATTTAACATGCTAACTGAGGCCTGTAGAGTCTGAAGTGTAGTTCTTGGGTTGTCTGCCATTTCTCTGAGCTTTACACAGTCTGATCTTGGGGTGAATTTTCTGGGATGTCCACTCCTGGAAGGAGAGGTGTCTGTTCTAAATGTCTTCCACTTGTGAATAAACTTCAAATTGTTTGGAAATGGCCGTATTACTCTTCTCAGATTGATGGCAGCAACAATAGCTTCTCTAAGATGACTGCTGATGTCTTGGCATTGTGTTAACACACACCTGAAGGCTCCAGACTAGCAAACTGCCAAAGCCTACGCTTTTATAGAGGCGCAGTGTTTCCCCTATCATTATATTAGGGGGGCGCCCCACCCCCCCAACGGTACCTCCCGCCCCCCTTGAAGGTCAAGTTAATTTTATTTTCTATAT
>JAHKKF010502396.1:0-13522 GCA_019740295.1 Labeo calbasu
TTTTATTTTATTTTATTTTATTTTATTTTATTTTATTTTATTTTATTTTATTTTATTCATTGTAGTCAATAGAGAAGACCTGTGGATTTTTCTTGTTCCATCAGCCAATCAACATTATCAATCTGTTTTATTTATTTATTTCTTGCCTCAAAACCTTTCAGTGGTTCCCTTGACCAAACATTTTCAGTCCTTTACTTCCAAAGGTCCTGAACCACCTGAGCAACATTGAAATGGAAATGCTTCCTACGTGTATTATAATCTGATTCCCATAAAGAGCAAGGCTTGAGACCTTGAACATGGCTCGGTACTCTGACCTTCATGATGGAACGTCTCAAAACTTCACATTTGTTATTATGACATTCATTACAATCATTCAGTTCCCAATTATTATTTAGCATATTCAATCATTCCCAGCTCTTATGAATGTTGTTTGCTTGGCAATTTCAGCATTTGTATTTTCCAGACAAGAACAAACCATCATTCGTAGCAGTAATGAGTTTCATCCAAGGTCATTCCACTACATCAAGTCTGCACGCAGTTTCCTTCAATGAGGCTTAGGTTCTTTCATCTCTGTTTTCAACACACTTTGCATTGCTGTTCTTTTTAGATAACAGCATAACCAGCAGATTGCAACTACAGAGGATGGTAGAGTTATTGTAAAACAAACGCAAATGAGGATTTATTCTCTATGAAGCAAATGAGAGGAGGAGTCAGCAGCAGATGTGCACAGACCCAGATGGGGAGACAGACTGACTCTAGCGTGCTGACTGAGACAAACCGGGATGAAGTCACTGTCCTCTGTCAGAGCTTTTAACAGGTCTGATAACATGGCACTCTATCATATAATACAGCACAGGCGAAATTCATCATCATTTATTATAAATGCTAGCCTGGAGACAAATGTGTGATGCTACTAAAATTGCAATATCTTCTCAAAAGGTCACATAGTTAAGGTGTCATTTTATTGACCCAAAATGAAATCTATTTAGATGACCTGTGACCATAACCAACACCTCACACCCTCATCTGAGGAGATATTATTAGCAGATATTATCTTGTTGGGTCGCAGTGGTGCTTGATGCAAAATTATTTATTTTATTAATTTAAAATTTGTATTATTTATTTATTTATTTATTTATTTTTAAATATCTCATTTTCTAAAAGATTTGCTTTTTCAAAGTCAACAACAACAACAAAAATTTCAGGGAAATTTAATTTTTGCAATCCTACATTTTACAATCAATTTGCTACCATATCCTCACAAAATCAAAAATGGATTAGATTTAAAAAAAAGATTTAGACAAGATTTAAGATTTTTAGAGATTTAGGCAAAATTTAAATAAGTATGTTAATATATAATACATGTATAATTTATTTTATATTAATAATAATAATAATAATAATAATAATGTATTCTTTTATTTATTAAAAAAAATCAAACTCATTTCATGTTGTTTAATGTTCAAATAGCCACATTAATTAACTGGCTTGCATCTTACTACAAAAGTGAAAGTTTACACAATTTATTGTATGTGGACAGCAGGAAAATGTGACATTACATGTAAAGTTTCATCATTTTCCAATGTCAGGGGAACTTTTATATATAAGAGAATTTTTAAACCTGTTCAAAATGCGTTTTTTTTTTTTTCGAGATATGACGTTCTGCTTAATCCCCAGTGTCAGATTGTAGAAACTGTTTTTATTATTGTTGTTGTTGTTGTAATTATTATATTGGCTTCTCAACACATTATTTTTTTCTTTCTTCACACATATTGCAGGCTTTTTTTTTTTTTTTTTTTTTTTAATAGATGCCAATATTCATTAAAACGAAAATTGTGACTTACCAGTCCTGCTTGTTTTCGAGCTTGCTGAAGTTCTTTGATAAAATTCTGCAACTCCTTCCCCTCGATATATCCATTACCTGAGAGCATTCACACCCCAAATCAATGACACAACACAGATGAGACGTGCTTTCATCAGTCTGCCTAAAAGTATATCTGAAATGACTAACAATACATCTTTTGTCAATTTTTGACATCCTCACAGGTTACTGAATGTCTGTTAGGTAAGATAACTTAGACAAATAATTTTAACCAAACTTTTGGAAACCAGTTGCAAAGCAGGTGGCAAGAATAATCCCAATTTTTCTTCCCCAAAAATGTTCATAAAATCCACAAAATAAGGAAAGAAATTACCATCGTTGTCATAATGATGGAATATATCCAGGAACTGAGAGGCTGAGATCTCTACTCCTTGCAGGTACGCGTTTGCCATGTTTTCTCCGTGTGTCAGGCGCTGATGCTGTGAGAGCGATGCTGTGAGAATGGCTCTCTGATGTCTCCGGTATTTAAGTGAAGTTCCACCCTCCCCTCAGATGATGGCAAACGCCCAGCGCACCTCTGTCTCCGAACACCGCAGGTAGCGAGCACTGGTGACTTACTGCTGAGCTACACAGATGTGAGACGCATTTAAATCAGGACTTTTTTCTGCGCGGAAGTCACAGACTCCGACAGAGCCAGTTGACAGTAATAAAACTCAAAATAAGAACTGTGAAACATCTGGCCACAAAAAAAATGTCATTTTACAGTCTGACGTGCGTGAAGTGCGATTAATGGAAACAATGACCTATATATATGCACTCAGAATAAAAATGTGTGAATTATTTGCTACTTCTTTTGGGCAGGAGGTCTTCAGTAAAAGCAGGGCTATGTATTTTTCATTTTTTAATTAATTAATTAATTATTATTATCATTATTATTATTATTATTATTGTTATTTTACCGACGATAGAGTGTTTTCACGACACGTCATCAATCTGCCGTTTTGGCGGCAATGAACGTAAACAATGCCAAGGAACCGAACGAAAGTCGCATGTTTTGTTGATATTTGCTGCAGAGATGGTCAATTACCGTCATGTTTTGGGCTGTACTAATTGGTTGGAACTGAAAAAAACTATAAACTATACTATAAGTACTATAAACTGCCAAGTTATAACAAATCAAGGAGAAGAGTTAAAAAAAAACAGAGTAACAAAAGGCATTTGTGGCCAAACAGATTTCCAGTCAGGTACGTGAAATATTAGGCTAATATCTTAATTAATATTGTTTGTATGTATCTTTACCACATATTAATTTTAGTTTGTCAAAGTATTATACTCTTTTTCTCTTTTCAAGTACTTCTCTATGTGATTTAGCAACCCTCACACATTTGTTTCTGTGGTTCAGACAGCATAAATTAGCAGAACAGCATATTCAGTAGTGCAATTACCGTGCAATCCATGCTGTTGTTTACATCCATCCGAGTATCGTCAATATGGCCGCGCATCCACGTGCAAACCCTCTAAAGCCACCTTATTTTTCATTGTGGAAGTAAGCATTTTGTAAGCAAGTAAGCATTTTCGGTGAATGTGCGAGACTTCCGGTTCATTAGCCGCTGTAGGGAAATAAGGCGAAGAGAGCAGTAAACCAGTAAAATTGTTTGCACTACAAACCAGTGTGTTCATAATTAAGAAAATACATTAAAATAATATAGTAACTCACACAAGTTTGCAATATCAAGTGGCAAGTACAGCTAAAAATAAGGACGTGAATGACACAGAAGCTGGTCCCATAAAATTTACAAATGTCCGCGCCTGCTCTTAGAGGAAAAATAAGGTGAATTTCCAACGTAGCGTATTAGCCAAGTTAGACACTCGACAGATAGCACGCCTGCAATTTCATTCATATTTACATGCAATAATGTTGCAGATTGTGCTAAAGCAAATGTGCTTTAAAATGATGGAATTCCTTTTAAAAAGTTGCCTCTTGAAAGTCATAAATGTTGCCTAATTCTCAGATTGATTAATCCTTGCATCCAGTTGGACATTTATGGCCAGTTTAGTCCTTACAACATTGCATGCAAATGAATTAAAAAAATACATGTAAATGAAAAAATTGAGTCTAGATTTAGTTTACTAATTTAGTTTGGATGGCCTTTAGTTGTTTGTTGTGTTTTGATGGTAACAGAGCTTTACTTCAGGTTCATTATTTGTTCAGAACCTACAATGGTAAACTTTCAATTTGGTTGCTGTTCCCAGACACAGGGCTTTGTTTTATATGAAAAACCCCACTAATAGCTCGGCCTTCACAATTCAGAGACTTCATCATCCAGGAGGACAAAACTGGAAAACATTCATTCATATAAACCGATGATAGTGCTGAACTTATGGAATTAATTTTCCTTTTGCATCTACGGACATTATTCCCTGGTTCAGTTTTCTTGTTTTCTCTTGTTTACAGAACATTAATTCGTAAAAATGAGCAATGACCCGTGAGATAATTGCTCTCCATATGTTAATTAATGAGGCTTTGCCCAGACAAATGATGGCTGGGTCTCTGGTCCTCTGTCACGGCATCCTGCCTGGCAGGTAGGCAGGCAGACAGATAGATGGACAGTTCACCACACACAGCCACCCTCATGCAATTAGAAACTTCCCTGGTAGTCTGGCAGAGTGAGTGAAATGAGCTTAAATTAGACTACATGGTGCTAATGGTGCTTCCAGATGTTATCACAACACAACATTGGAGTTTCTTAGCACTTAGAGAGAGGCAGGCATGGCAGTGTGGCATATGCTTGTGGTGTCGGTTACTATTGCTGTATATATAGACAGACAGATGGGTTGGGTGACAGTTGTGGTGTGAACCGAGGCCATTATGAAACACTCCTGCAGAGTATTGTTGTGAGGAGCTTACATCACACCTTAGCAAGTAAACAGCGGCACCTGTACATGTAAACAACTCATCTACACCTCAGATGCTGAGATTCACACCATATGATATCTGCAATCAGAGTAATTGTAAACTGATTTCAAAAGTTCAGCTTCGCTATTGTTTATCTGGCCATTATGCTTGCTTTCAAATCAATAGAGAATGGGAAATTGACGGTTGAACCACTGATGTCATATGGACTATTTTAACCATGTCCGTACTACCTTCCTAGGTCTATGCAAGGTCAGAAAGCTCTCGGATTTCATCACAAATATCTTAATTTGCGCTCCGAAGATAAACGAAGGTCTCACGGTTTTGGAACGACATGAGGGTGAGTGATTAATGACAGAAATTTCATTTTTGTGTGAACTATCCCTTTAAGACAGCTTCATAGCTCCAAATGTATATAGCTTCAAGTACATTTTTGTGGTCTGCAAAACTTTATAATTGATGTAGAAGCACATCTTGTAAACTCTCCTAATAAAAAGATGCCTAAATGTGTGTTATTCATGGAAGAACAATTTATCCATTAAGCAGATCACTGTTGAGCAACCAGTGGGAAATGGGAACCATTTTGGTTATTATTATTTGTTTTGTCTTGATCACTCATACGCCTATTTTAAATTATCTCTTACTTGCAAATTTGACTTTGTCTTTTTCATAATAGAAATGTCTTCACTAAAATTATTGTGATATGAAAACTGCTTACATTTATTTTTTCCAATAATCTGCATCTCGCTCAGCCATTTACAAAGTAATTTAACTTTGCTCCCATGTTAATTGCCAGCTATTTTTAGGAAGTCTGATTGCAGCCAGTTTCAGTCTGGACTTAGGACATAAAGAAAGTACTTTTTGTCCCCCAGATCCTGAAGATGCAGCAAATAGCCTATAGTGCATTATCAAATCAGTGACAGCTGAGGTCTATCAGAAACCACACAGACATTTTGTCCTGGGTATTTTGGAACACTGTGGTGGCATTTGAGGGGAAGTAGCCAGTCTGGATTTCTCTGATTATTCCACAATAAGCAGTTTCGTCCTTGCTAATGTATGTTGAGCTTAAATGGTCGAAGTTCAGCCTTATGTTCAGTGAGAGATTTAACAGTCTGAAAAGAGTTTTAAGATCCGCCTTTATAGCAGAACTTTCAAAGACAGTTCAGAAGGGACTAGGATTTCATGCTGACTCCCAAAAACAGGAATGTGAATGTCTGCATTTAAATGAATTTGGGTTTGGTTTCTGTGCTTGACATTCAAAGAAAATCAAAGAAGGTTATGCCTGCAACACCAACACAGTCAAAACTCCTGATTAAGTAAAAATCCATTTTATTGATAAGAATACTCATTATAAGATGGCGCTAATTAGAAGAATGACTTTTTGACCCTTAGAGTTGCATCTTAGAAGAGCAAAAATAAAAGTTTTTGACAGTAAATGGTTTTTTATTTTTTTATTTTTACTGAGACTCATAAATACTCATAAACAGTGTTGGGGATAACGCATTACGTGTAACGCGAGTTACGTAATCAAATTACTTTTATTCAAGTAACTAGTAAAGTAACGCATTACTTTATAATTTACAAGAAAATATCCGAGTTACTTTTTCAAATAAGTAACGCCATACATTGTTTTCCCATTTACTGACTGACAAGTCTCCTGTCCCCTTGTTGAGAGAAATCGTGAGTAAGTACCGAGGCGTTATGTGTGCTATGTAAACATGATGTGACTGTAGTTCTTGACTGAATGTGAAAATGCATTAATTCATCTCACTCACAAAAAAACTGATTCCTCAAAATTAATAAAAACAGTGAAATGCAAACTTAAAATATGACGCAAACCTGCCCAATGTCTTTGCGGCTGACCTTAGATGTTCCAATTCAACTATACTAATGAGCAAAAATTATTTTAGATGAACTAACATTTGTGCTTTTTTTTTTTTTGGTAAAAAGTGTTGAACTTTCTTCTCCTGCACTCTACTAAACAGACGTGAATTTACTTTTCCTTCAGCCTGAGGTGTATTCACTTCACTTATGGTGTGAAAGGGCTTTTACGTTTGCCAAAAATAGCTTTTTATATTAAAAACAAACCAGCAAGCCTTGCCCAGATTTAAAATGTAACAAAATTAATGCAAAAGGAACATTACTTTCCATACAAAGTAACTAAGCAATGTATTGTTCTTTTGAAAGTACCACAATATTGTAACGCATAAAAAGTAACTTTTTCCCAACACTGCTCATAAATACAAAAAAACAACACCTGCATATGCACTCATCTACGCTTCAGATATTGAGATACCATATAATATGACTGAGGTTTTATCGGAAATTAATTTAAAATATTTAAGTCCACCAGTGTTTAACATGGTCACTATGCTTGCTCTTTAAAGTTTATCCAAACAGACAATGCACATTGGGAAACTGTTTAAAATAGATTTGAAAAATCACTTTGTATGAATAAACTAATCAGTTACTCTTTTTTTCTTTTTCTTTATTGTTTGGTTCATGATTCATTGAAATGCATCAAAATTAATCAATGTCCATACACTCATGATAATAGAAAACTCAATGGTGCAGTAACAAAAGGGTATACGATTGGTAATGCAAAAATACTTAAGACATAATTAAAGGGATAGTTCACCCAAAAATTAAAATTGACCCATGATTTACTCAACCTCAAGCCATCCTAGGTGTATATGACTTTCTTCTTTCAAACGAATACCATCAGAGTTATATTAAAAAAATGTTCTGGCTCTTCCTAGCTTTATAATGGCAGTGAATGGGTGTTGAGAGTCCAGTGAAGTGCATCTATCCATCATAAATACTCCACACAGCTCCTGGGAGTTAATAAAGGCTTTCTTAAGGGAATCTATGTGTTTGTGTAAGAAAATATTCATATTTAAAACCTTCCGCTAGATATTAGCATGTTTACTAGAAAGTGGTGTTCCAGAGTATGACATTGGACATAAGCGAATGCAGTGACAAATGTGGAAGGAGAGAGCAAAACAAACACCGGTCACATACAAAACAAGGATTTGTAAAGAAAAATGTCAGCAGATTTTGATATAAGCCAAGAGGAAACTGTTTTCCTTTGCTAAACACAACTTTGTTGTTGCCATACTAGCATATTCTCACCAGAACTTGCGCTATGCCTATATCCTACGTCATTCGCTTCAGGTGGCCTTTATTAGCCTCCTGGAGCTGTGCGGAGTACTTTTATGATGGATAGATGCACTTTATTGGACTTCTATTGGACAACTGAATCTCAGCAGCCATTCACTAACATTATAAAGCTTGGAAGAGTAAGGACATTTTTAATATAACTCCAATTGTATTTGTCTCCGAAAAGAAGAAAGTCATATACACCTAGGACGGCTTGAGGGTGAGTAAACCAGATTTTGGATTGG
Organism: Labeo calbasu; assembly: GCA_019740295.1. Classification (NCBI taxonomy): domain Eukaryota; kingdom Metazoa; phylum Chordata; class Actinopteri; order Cypriniformes; family Cyprinidae; genus Labeo; species Labeo calbasu. Next base: position 8,141 of record JAHKKF010502396.1, read on the forward strand.
ATACTATGATGAATCATTTACTCACCCTCGCATTTTTACAAACCTGTATGACTTTTTTCTGCAGAACACATGGAACAAAAGAGATTTTAAAAAGATCCATACAATGAAAGTCAAAGGGGTCCCATGTTATTTTGGACCGTATGGATTTTCACTGTAAGGACAAAAATTTGCCGTGTTTGCTTTGTTTTAAGTGATATGTCAAATGCTTTAGAAATAATCTCATTTTAACTGGACAGATTTATTTACATTGTTAATTTTTTGCATTTTACAATAGTGTAACAACGCACAAATCACCTTCTCAAAATCAAATACATCATCCACAAAGGCACAGTGAGGTCTGACATTGTAAACTGTCAACCAAACAGATTAAAAAGGCTATTCATAACATGGGGCCTTTAAGATCTAGTATACATTCACGTGACTTCCATAGTGCCCTCAATTCAGCTGGTTTGATTGACCCAGCATGGCATTTGAATATATGCAACTGCTGTTGTTGATGGTCTCCACTTGATCAGAGCGCCCGATGAAAGTTAAGAGCACGTTCTGGAGCATCTCAGCTCTCATCTTGCTGATGTGCAGCACCTCCTCGTGATTCACCTTCTCCTCACGGCTGTAGTCCAGAGAAACCTTGTTGGTGATGAGCGAGAGACCCAGGACCCGGAGTCCACAATGCTTGGCTACCGTCACCTCAGGAACCGTGCTCATGCCTGAGAGGGCAGCAGGAGGAAAAGAGAAAGAGAGAATGACTCTTAATTAAATGGCAGTCATCTCTGTTGTGGCACAGTAGGTGATTCATTAATAAAGCAGACTGGGTCTGGGTCTCACTTAATACTTAATGAGGACTATTGGGGTCTTGTTGGATACACAGGAAGAAGAACTCGCACAGGAACTGAAATGGGCCAGTCACTGACCGGTCTATCCAGGGGAGCCCACTTAGCATATACCCCACAGTGCTGCCGTTTGGTAATCGGAGCTCAATTATCTAAGACATCATTCAGCTCATCAGAGGACCAGCAGTGAGTATAGTTTATGCCAATCATACGGTCAAGAGTTATTCAGATCACTGATTAACCTAATCACATTGATTGAAGTGAGCTACTTTGGCCCTTTGGGTGGGCCTAATCTCCATTAGTTAACATTGCAGGTCCCCTCTGCTAATTTGGCACATCATTATTAACCAGCTATAATTTTCACAAAAGACCAATTAAACGAGAAGCACTACACACACAAAAGAAAACAGCAAGTTAAACCACTCGGAGAGAGAGAGAGAGCATCTGATGCAGCAATGAGGAACATACTACACACTGCTGTTATTTTATCATTTATACTATAATAGAATTTTTACATATACTTTTTTTTCATGTGTATTGCCATTGTTCATACCAACAGAGTCGCTCCCTAAGATATGCAGCATGCGTGCTTCAGCGATGGTCTCAAAGTTGGGTCCACTAACCATACAGTAGACCCCCTCATGCACAAAATTAGAGTAGCCCAGCTCAGCAGTGATGTCCAAAACTAGTTTCCTCAGGTCTTTGCTGTAAGCGTCAGACATGCAAGGAAACCGAATCCCAAATCTGAAGAAGAGATGAAAGAAACAGCTCTGTAAAGTAATATTCAGTACCTTCTCCCACTCTTTCACACTTTATTCTGCCTTTTCTCTCCGTTTCTGCATACCGTTCATCATTGGGCCCACACAGCGGGTGCTGTCCAGCAAACCCCGGCAAGTTAATATGGTCTTTAATGACCATGATGTCTCCCACTTTGAAATCCTGAGAAAGTCCTCCAGAGGCGTTTGTTACGACGATGGTCTCCACACCCATCAGCTTAAAGATCCGCACAGGGAATGTGACCTGGAAAAATTCCCACAGAAAATACAAGCTGTTACTCCGAGCAGGGAACCTCTCTGAATAACCCGTCAAATATATCATTTTCACTTTTCAGGTTCAGACGTATTTAATGGAAAATATGGAAGTCAAAGATAGAAAAAATAGTATGTGGCAGGTGCATTTTTTGTGTCTTCTCAAAAATCTATTCATTTTTAAGGAGACCTATTATGCCATTTTTTACAATATGTAACATAAGTCTCAGGTGCCCCAGAATGTGTCTGTGAAGTTTGAGCTCAAAAAAACAACAGGATCATTCATTAAATCATTTTGAAAATGCCCATTTTTGAGTGAAAGCAGAAACACGCTGTTTTCGTGCATGTCTCTTTAAATGCAAATGAGCTGCTGCTTCCCACCCCCTTTTCCAGAACAGGTCCGTGCCTTTACAGTTTGTAACTCAGATGTTCTGCCAAAAAAAAAACATATGTTTGGTTTTAATTATCACGCTGAAATCATGCATTTTAAACCATATTAATTTAAATTTCTGATACAGGGTTTTCTGAGTGCACACATCCGAAGCACGAGCACAGAAAACAGCTGTCACACGACATGTGAGTACTAAACTAAGTTCTCTTTCATGTCTTATTGCGCTTAAACTGTCAAATACACACAAGTTTATGTAGGGTGACCATATGTCTTCTTTTCTCTGGACATGTCCTCTTTTTGGACCTAAAAAAAAAGTGTCTGGTTGGTATTTCTAAATCACCCAAAATGTCCGGGATTCTGCTTTTGCTTTCTACAGTCACCATTCATTGTGTGCATTTTGTATTAAAGCCTTGTGCGGGTCTATTTTCTTATCCCGCTACCGCAAACATTCTAATATTTAATATAATTTTTGCACGTCAGGGAGTCGCTATCAGTATGCAGAGTATTTAAATCACTTTGGATGCAGCTCGTGTTGGATGTACGGTTGCCAAATCTGCATTTTTTTCCACGGATTTGGTCTGATTTTTAAACCGTTGTGGAGGGTTGATTTTTCTCTCTTGGGTTAAAGGTTTGAAGTATTGCATAAATTACATTTGACTGAAATGCTTGTATTGAAACATTTTGCATTCTAATTATGATAAAACTGTGGTAGATATAAGTTTTGTGAAGGATGGCCACTGTGGTAGGAAGCCTTTCAGCTGTGTTTATGCTTAATCTGCATAACGGTGACTGTAAAATATGTAGTTTAGGTATGGAAATTACATATTTCGAGTTTTGATATGAGATATGCTCATCTGCCAAATCAATAAATCCACTGCTCTCTTGTCTCCTCTGAGGCTGGGCTCTAAACAGTGTTCTGTACTCGTGTGTGCAGCCAAAGACAGAACAGTTAGCATGCTTTGCTCTAACTTTTACCATGGCATTAGAACTGGTACACTGTTGTCGTTTGCGAAAGTGGCGGATCTGTGGGTGGAAACGTGCAGATTAAGGGGCCATAATATTATAATAAGACCCCCTTTCCACGTCAGAGGGGGAGCGAAATCTGACGCACTCATTTTTTTTCACATGCTTGCAGAAAAAAAAGTTAATGGGTTGTCCTTTTTCAAGATTTCTGGCTTTGTAGATGCACTGGGGACCTGATTATAGCACTTAAACATTGAAAAAGTCATATTTTCATGTCACCTTTAATTAACTTAAATTTATTTACTTAATGCCAATAGGGATCTCACATAGAAATGGCAAAAATGGTCTTTAAACGGCCCTGGACTAACATTTATATTTATACATTTTTTAATCACATTTTTATTGGATCGGAAACGGGCCTCCTTTCCTTTTAGAAGACCATGTGGATATGGCAGCGTCCACAAGCCTGAATGAGCAATGGTATTCCACAGTGCCTCACAGTTTTAGGCAGGTATTAAATAAGCTTTAGTGATTCTAAATGGGATAAATATAGGATTGTAAAGCAGGGAGCCATTAAGGGAGGTGTCAGTGTGAGCAGGAGATGAATAATGAACTTGCAGGCTCAGTATAGCACAGCTCAATAGGGATGTCACAGTCTGTCAGCCGGCTCTCTAGCTGACGAACCAGGGTGGACGTGCGGGGCTGCCACGAGCAACACGGCCATTACTGCTATACACAAACGGGTCACCAAGGTGGACCGGCATTCTCAGGAAATACGTCCCAATATGGCAACCTCTAAATCAAAGCTGACTTGCAAGTGGATTGTAAGCTCTCAGAGATCAGATCACTTCATTTTTGAGTCTTTAACTCTCCTGAGAGAAATGGTCTAGGTGCTGCATTATAGGTCTATAGATGGTCCGTTCATTACCCCTCACCGGCAGCTTGATAAATGTGCGCTATTATAGAGTAATGAGAATATGTCTGTAAGACAATCTTGTATGTCTTGGCATTGTATCATGAACTGGCATATATTTCAGTTTCATAAAAGAAATTTTTTGCACAAAAAGTATTCTCGTAGCTTTATAAAATTAAGGTTGAACCACTGATGTCACATTGACTATTTTAACAATATTCTTGCTACTTTTCTGGGCACTGAATGTGTCAGTTGCGTTGCTGTTTATGCAGGGTCAGAAAGCTCTTGGATTGAATCAAAAATATCTTAATTTGTGTTCTGAAGATGAACAAAGGTGTTACAGGTTTAAAACAATGTGAAAGTAATTAATGACAGAATTTTCATTTTTGGGTGAACTATCTCTTTAAGAGGCCAAACAATTATGATCTGTTATGATCAATTATGATCCTTTTATAAACTGAGACGCAATTGTTAAAATACTGTCTGTCTATCTAGCCCATGTTTACATAGAAAAACAAAAATGTATTTTGAATAAACATCCCTTTTACTGTTTAAACAAGCCCCCAAAATGCATCTGAACACCCTATAAAGCTGCTTTGCATGCTGCAGAGAAGCAGAGGTCAGTGAAGGGCTAACCAAGCTCGACTGTCCAATTACCCTTCGGAGCACATCTCTTCTTAACAAAGAGATCAGTTAAACAAGCCATAATAACTGTTTGTGTTACCAAGGGCAAACGTGAAAGCAGGTTTACGTCCTAAACCGTAAATGAAATTAGTTGGTTGCACTTTTAGGGCGCAGTGAGCTGGCACAGATTTGCACAGTGACTCACAGATATGAGTCAGCTAAAGGGAAATGAACAGTGGACTGAAGGTGCATTTACAAACTAGCTGTCACAGTTTGACAAAGGATTTAATAACCAGATTGCTCGAGCTACTGCTTATTATATGAGGAGCTTCAAAATTTCTGCTTTTGTGTTCCCTAAAAACCCTCATTCAATTATTTTTTAGTGCAAAAACTATTTGTAGCCATTTGTCAGTTTATATCCACATGTCCATATGCACTAATTGACCTGTTTACAAATAATAGTTTTGAGAAAGACAATGCATGAGTCATGAAATTTAATCTGCAGATTTTGCATTAGCATCGTTAAAAAAACCAAAAAAAAAAAAAAAAAAAAAAAACGCTTTCTATTTGAATGTATTTTAAAATGTACTTTATTTCTGTGAATTCAAAACTGAATTTAGCATCAATACTCCA
>JAHKKF010502397.1:0-13503 GCA_019740295.1 Labeo calbasu
TTTTATTTTATTTTATTTTATTTTATTTTATTTTATTTTATTTTATTTTATTTTATTCATTGTAGTCAATAGAGAAGACCTGTGGATTTTTCTTGTTCCATCAGCCAATCAACATTATCAATCTGTTTTATTTATTTATTTCTTGCCTCAAAACCTTTCAGTGGTTCCCTTGACCAAACATTTTCAGTCCTTTACTTCCAAAGGTCCTGAACCACCTGAGCAACATTGAAATGGAAATGCTTCCTACGTGTATTATAATCTGATTCCCATAAAGAGCAAGGCTTGAGACCTTGAACATGGCTCGGTACTCTGACCTTCATGATGGAACGTCTCAAAACTTCACATTTGTTATTATGACATTCATTACAATCATTCAGTTCCCAATTATTATTTAGCATATTCAATCATTCCCAGCTCTTATGAATGTTGTTTGCTTGGCAATTTCAGCATTTGTATTTTCCAGACAAGAACAAACCATCATTCGTAGCAGTAATGAGTTTCATCCAAGGTCATTCCACTACATCAAGTCTGCACGCAGTTTCCTTCAATGAGGCTTAGGTTCTTTCATCTCTGTTTTCAACACACTTTGCATTGCTGTTCTTTTTAGATAACAGCATAACCAGCAGATTGCAACTACAGAGGATGGTAGAGTTATTGTAAAACAAACGCAAATGAGGATTTATTCTCTATGAAGCAAATGAGAGGAGGAGTCAGCAGCAGATGTGCACAGACCCAGATGGGGAGACAGACTGACTCTAGCGTGCTGACTGAGACAAACCGGGATGAAGTCACTGTCCTCTGTCAGAGCTTTTAACAGGTCTGATAACATGGCACTCTATCATATAATACAGCACAGGCGAAATTCATCATCATTTATTATAAATGCTAGCCTGGAGACAAATGTGTGATGCTACTAAAATTGCAATATCTTCTCAAAAGGTCACATAGTTAAGGTGTCATTTTATTGACCCAAAATGAGATCTATTTAGATGACCTGTGACCATAACCAACACCTCACACCCTCATCTGAGGAGATATTATTAGCAGATATTGTCTTGTTGGGTCGCAGTGGTGCTTGATGCAAAATTATTTATTCTATTAATTTAAAATTTGTATTATTTATTTATTTATTTATTTTTAAATATCTCATTTTCTAAAAGATTTGCTTTTCCAAAGTCAACAACAACAACAAAAATTTCAGGGAAATTTAATTTTGCAATCCTGCATTTTACAATCAATCTGCTACCATATCCTCACAAAATCAAAAATGGATTAGATTAAAAAAAGATTTAGACAAGATTTTAGATTTTTAGAGATTTAGGCAAAATTTAAATAAGTATGTTAATATATAATACATGTATAATTTATTTTATATTAATAATAATAATAATAATAATGTATTCTTTTATTTATTAAAAAAATCAAACTCATTTCATGTTGTTTAATGTTCAAATAGCCACATTAATTAACTGCATCTTACTACAAAAGTGAAAGTTTACACAATTTATTGTATGTGGACAGCAGGAAAATGTGACATTACATGTAAAGTTTCAACATTTTCCAATGTCAGGGGAACTTTTATATATAAGAGAATTTTTAAACCTGTTCAAAATGCCTTTTTTTTTTTTTTTTTTTTTTTTTCGAGATATGACGTTCTGCTTAAACCCCAGTATAAGATTGTAGAAAATGTTTTTATTGTTGTTGTTGTTGTAATTATTATATTGGCTTCTCAACACATTATCTTCCTCGGATGTCACATATATTGCAGGCTTTTTTTTTTTTTTTTTAGATGCCAATATTCAGTAAAACGAAAACTGTGACTTACCAGTCCTGCTTGTTTTCGAGCTTGCTGAAGTTCTTTGATAAAATTCTGCAACTCCTTCCCCTCGATATATCCATTACCTGAGAGCATTCACACCCCAAATCAATGACACAACACAGATGAGACGTGCTTTCATCAGTCTGCCTAAAAGTATATCTGAAATGACTAACAATACATCTTTTGTCAATTTTTGACATCCTCACAGGTTACTGAATGTCTGTTAGGTAAGATAACTTAGACAAATAATTTTAACCAAACTTTTGGAAACCAGTTGCAAAGCAGGTGGCAAGAATAATCCCAATTTTTCTTCCCCAAAAATGTTCATAAAATCCACAAAATAAGGAAAGAAATTACCATCGTTGTCATAATGATGGAATATATCCAGGAACTGAGAGGCTGAGATCTCTACTCCTTGCAGGTACGCGTTTGCCATGTTTTCTCCGTGTGTCAGGCGCTGATGCTGTGAGAGCGATGCTGTGAGAATGGCTCTCTGATGTCTCCGGTATTTAAGTGAAGTTCCACCCTCCCCTCAGATGATGGCAAACGCCCAGCGCACCTCTGTCTCCGAACACCGCAGGTAGCGAGCACTGGTGACTTACTGCTGAGCTACACAGATGTGAGACGCATTTAAATCAGGACTTTTTTCTGCGCGGAAGTCACAGACTCCGACAGAGCCAGTTGACAGTAATAAAACTCAAAATAAGAACTGTGAAACATCTGGCCACAAAAAAAATGTCATTTTACAGTCTGACGTGCGTGAAGTGCGATTAATGGAAACAATGACCTATATATATGCACTCAGAATAAAAATGTGTGAATTATTTGCTACTTCTTTTGGGCAGGAGGTCTTCAGTAAAAGCAGGGCTATGTATTTTTCATTTTTTAATTAATTAATTAATTATTATTATCATTATTATTATTATTATTATTGTTATTTTACCGACGATAGAGTGTTTTCACGACACGTCATCAATCTGCCGTTTTGGCGGCAATGAACGTAAACAATGCCAAGGAACCGAACGAAAGTCGCATGTTTTGTTGATATTTGCTGCAGAGATGGTCAATTACCGTCATGTTTTGGGCTGTACTAATTGGTTGGAACTGAAAAAAACTATAAACTATACTATAAGTACTATAAACTGCCAAGTTATAACAAATCAAGGAGAAGAGTTAAAAAAAAACAGAGTAACAAAAGGCATTTGTGGCCAAACAGATTTCCAGTCAGGTACGTGAAATATTAGGCTAATATCTTAATTAATATTGTTTGTATGTATCTTTACCACATATTAATTTTAGTTTGTCAAAGTATTATACTCTTTTTCTCTTTTCAAGTACTTCTCTATGTGATTTAGCAACCCTCACACATTTGTTTCTGTGGTTCAGACAGCATAAATTAGCAGAACAGCATATTCAGTAGTGCAATTACCGTGCAATCCATGCTGTTGTTTACATCCATCCGAGTATCGTCAATATGGCCGCGCATCCACGTGCAAACCCTCTAAAGCCACCTTATTTTTCATTGTGGAAGTAAGCATTTTGTAAGCAAGTAAGCATTTTCGGTGAATGTGCGAGACTTCCGGTTCATTAGCCGCTGTAGGGAAATAAGGCGAAGAGAGCAGTAAACCAGTAAAATTGTTTGCACTACAAACCAGTGTGTTCATAATTAAGAAAATACATTAAAATAATATAGTAACTCACACAAGTTTGCAATATCAAGTGGCAAGTACAGCTAAAAATAAGGACGTGAATGACACAGAAGCTGGTCCCATAAAATTTACAAATGTCCGCGCCTGCTCTTAGAGGAAAAATAAGGTGAATTTCCAACGTAGCGTATTAGCCAAGTTAGACACTCGACAGATAGCACGCCTGCAATTTCATTCATATTTACATGCAATAATGTTGCAGATTGTGCTAAAGCAAATGTGCTTTAAAATGATGGAATTCCTTTTAAAAAGTTGCCTCTTGAAAGTCATAAATGTTGCCTAATTCTCAGATTGATTAATCCTTGCATCCAGTTGGACATTTATGGCCAGTTTAGTCCTTACAACATTGCATGCAAATGAATTAAAAAAATACATGTAAATGAAAAAATTGAGTCTAGATTTAGTTTACTAATTTAGTTTGGATGGCCTTTAGTTGTTTGTTGTGTTTTGATGGTAACAGAGCTTTACTTCAGGTTCATTATTTGTTCAGAACCTACAATGGTAAACTTTCAATTTGGTTGCTGTTCCCAGACACAGGGCTTTGTTTTATATGAAAAACCCCACTAATAGCTCGGCCTTCACAATTCAGAGACTTCATCATCCAGGAGGACAAAACTGGAAAACATTCATTCATATAAACCGATGATAGTGCTGAACTTATGGAATTAATTTTCCTTTTGCATCTACGGACATTATTCCCTGGTTCAGTTTTCTTGTTTTCTCTTGTTTACAGAACATTAATTCGTAAAAATGAGCAATGACCCGTGAGATAATTGCTCTCCATATGTTAATTAATGAGGCTTTGCCCAGACAAATGATGGCTGGGTCTCTGGTCCTCTGTCACGGCATCCTGCCTGGCAGGTAGGCAGGCAGACAGATAGATGGACAGTTCACCACACACAGCCACCCTCATGCAATTAGAAACTTCCCTGGTAGTCTGGCAGAGTGAGTGAAATGAGCTTAAATTAGACTACATGGTGCTAATGGTGCTTCCAGATGTTATCACAACACAACATTGGAGTTTCTTAGCACTTAGAGAGAGGCAGGCATGGCAGTGTGGCATATGCTTGTGGTGTCGGTTACTATTGCTGTATATATAGACAGACAGATGGGTTGGGTGACAGTTGTGGTGTGAACCGAGGCCATTATGAAACACTCCTGCAGAGTATTGTTGTGAGGAGCTTACATCACACCTTAGCAAGTAAACAGCGGCACCTGTACATGTAAACAACTCATCTACACCTCAGATGCTGAGATTCACACCATATGATATCTGCAATCAGAGTAATTGTAAACTGATTTCAAAAGTTCAGCTTCGCTATTGTTTATCTGGCCATTATGCTTGCTTTCAAATCAATAGAGAATGGGAAATTGACGGTTGAACCACTGATGTCATATGGACTATTTTAACCATGTCCGTACTACCTTCCTAGGTCTATGCAAGGTCAGAAAGCTCTCGGATTTCATCACAAATATCTTAATTTGCGCTCCGAAGATAAACGAAGGTCTCACGGTTTTGGAACGACATGAGGGTGAGTGATTAATGACAGAAATTTCATTTTTGTGTGAACTATCCCTTTAAGACAGCTTCATAGCTCCAAATGTATATAGCTTCAAGTACATTTTTGTGGTCTGCAAAACTTTATAATTGATGTAGAAGCACATCTTGTAAACTCTCCTAATAAAAAGATGCCTAAATGTGTGTTATTCATGGAAGAACAATTTATCCATTAAGCAGATCACTGTTGAGCAACCAGTGGGAAATGGGAACCATTTTGGTTATTATTATTTGTTTTGTCTTGATCACTCATACGCCTATTTTAAATTATCTCTTACTTGCAAATTTGACTTTGTCTTTTTCATAATAGAAATGTCTTCACTAAAATTATTGTGATATGAAAACTGCTTACATTTATTTTTTCCAATAATCTGCATCTCGCTCAGCCATTTACAAAGTAATTTAACTTTGCTCCCATGTTAATTGCCAGCTATTTTTAGGAAGTCTGATTGCAGCCAGTTTCAGTCTGGACTTAGGACATAAAGAAAGTACTTTTTGTCCCCCAGATCCTGAAGATGCAGCAAATAGCCTATAGTGCATTATCAAATCAGTGACAGCTGAGGTCTATCAGAAACCACACAGACATTTTGTCCTGGGTATTTTGGAACACTGTGGTGGCATTTGAGGGGAAGTAGCCAGTCTGGATTTCTCTGATTATTCCACAATAAGCAGTTTCGTCCTTGCTAATGTATGTTGAGCTTAAATGGTCGAAGTTCAGCCTTATGTTCAGTGAGAGATTTAACAGTCTGAAAAGAGTTTTAAGATCCGCCTTTATAGCAGAACTTTCAAAGACAGTTCAGAAGGGACTAGGATTTCATGCTGACTCCCAAAAACAGGAATGTGAATGTCTGCATTTAAATGAATTTGGGTTTGGTTTCTGTGCTTGACATTCAAAGAAAATCAAAGAAGGTTATGCCTGCAACACCAACACAGTCAAAACTCCTGATTAAGTAAAAATCCATTTTATTGATAAGAATACTCATTATAAGATGGCGCTAATTAGAAGAATGACTTTTTGACCCTTAGAGTTGCATCTTAGAAGAGCAAAAATAAAAGTTTTTGACAGTAAATGGTTTTTTATTTTTTTATTTTTACTGAGACTCATAAATACTCATAAACAGTGTTGGGGATAACGCATTACGTGTAACGCGAGTTACGTAATCAAATTACTTTTATTCAAGTAACTAGTAAAGTAACGCATTACTTTATAATTTACAAGAAAATATCCGAGTTACTTTTTCAAATAAGTAACGCCATACATTGTTTTCCCATTTACTGACTGACAAGTCTCCTGTCCCCTTGTTGAGAGAAATCGTGAGTAAGTACCGAGGCGTTATGTGTGCTATGTAAACATGATGTGACTGTAGTTCTTGACTGAATGTGAAAATGCATTAATTCATCTCACTCACAAAAAAACTGATTCCTCAAAATTAATAAAAACAGTGAAATGCAAACTTAAAATATGACGCAAACCTGCCCAATGTCTTTGCGGCTGACCTTAGATGTTCCAATTCAACTATACTAATGAGCAAAAATTATTTTAGATGAACTAACATTTGTGCTTTTTTTTTTTTTGGTAAAAAGTGTTGAACTTTCTTCTCCTGCACTCTACTAAACAGACGTGAATTTACTTTTCCTTCAGCCTGAGGTGTATTCACTTCACTTATGGTGTGAAAGGGCTTTTACGTTTGCCAAAAATAGCTTTTTATATTAAAAACAAACCAGCAAGCCTTGCCCAGATTTAAAATGTAACAAAATTAATGCAAAAGGAACATTACTTTCCATACAAAGTAACTAAGCAATGTATTGTTCTTTTGAAAGTACCACAATATTGTAACGCATAAAAAGTAACTTTTTCCCAACACTGCTCATAAATACAAAAAAACAACACCTGCATATGCACTCATCTACGCTTCAGATATTGAGATACCATATAATATGACTGAGGTTTTATCGGAAATTAATTTAAAATATTTAAGTCCACCAGTGTTTAACATGGTCACTATGCTTGCTCTTTAAAGTTTATCCAAACAGACAATGCACATTGGGAAACTGTTTAAAATAGATTTGAAAAATCACTTTGTATGAATAAACTAATCAGTTACTCTTTTTTTCTTTTTCTTTATTGTTTGGTTCATGATTCATTGAAATGCATCAAAATTAATCAATGTCCATACACTCATGATAATAGAAAACTCAATGGTGCAGTAACAAAAGGGTATACGATTGGTAATGCAAAAATACTTAAGACATAATTAAAGGGATAGTTCACCCAAAAATTAAAATTGACCCATGATTTACTCAACCTCAAGCCATCCTAGGTGTATATGACTTTCTTCTTTCAAACGAATACCATCAGAGTTATATTAAAAAAATGTTCTGGCTCTTCCTAGCTTTATAATGGCAGTGAATGGGTGTTGAGAGTCCAGTGAAGTGCATCTATCCATCATAAATACTCCACACAGCTCCTGGGAGTTAATAAAGGCTTTCTTAAGGGAATCTATGTGTTTGTGTAAGAAAATATTCATATTTAAAACCTTCCGCTAGATATTAGCATGTTTACTAGAAAGTGGTGTTCCAGAGTATGACATTGGACATAAGCGAATGCAGTGACAAATGTGGAAGGAGAGAGCAAAACAAACACCGGTCACATACAAAACAAGGATTTGTAAAGAAAAATGTCAGCAGATTTTGATATAAGCCAAGAGGAAACTGTTTTCCTTTGCTAAACACAACTTTGTTGTTGCCATACTAGCATATTCTCACCAGAACTTGCGCTATGCCTATATCCTACGTCATTCGCTTCAGGTGGCCTTTATTAGCCTCCTGGAGCTGTGCGGAGTACTTTTATGATGGATAGATGCACTTTATTGGACTTCTATTGGACAACTGAATCTCAGCAGCCATTCACTAACATTATAAAGCTTGGAAGAGTAAGGACATTTTTAATATAACTCCAATTGTATTTGTCTCCGAAAAGAAGAAAGTCATATACACCTAGGACGGCTTGAGGGTGAGTAAACCAGATTTTGGATTGGATACTATGATGAATCATTTACTCACCCTCGCATTTTTACAAACCTGTATGACTTTTTTCTGCAGAACACATGGAACAAAAGAGATTTTAAAAAGATCCATACAATGAAAGTCAAAGGGGTCCCATGTTATTTTGGACCGTATGGATTTTCACTGTAAGGACAAAAATTTGCCGTGTTTGCTTTGTTTTAAGTGATATGTCAAATGCTTTAGAAATAATCTCATTTTAACTGGACAGATTTATTTACATTGTTAATTTTTTGCATTTTACAATAGTGTAACAACGCACAAATCACCTTCTCAAAATCAAATACATCATCCACAAAGGCACAGTGAGGTCTGACATTGTAAACTGTCAACCAAACAGATTAAAAAGGCTATTCATAACATGGGGCCTTTAAGATCTAGTATACATTCACGTGACTTCCATAGTGCCCTCAATTCAGCTGGTTTGATTGACCCAGCATGGCATTTGAATATATGCAACTGCTGTTGTTGATGGTCTCCACTTGATCAGAGCGCCCGATGAAAGTTAAGAGCACGTTCTGGAGCATCTCAGCTCTCATCTTGCTGATGTGCAGCACCTCCTCGTGATTCACCTTCTCCTCACGGCTGTAGTCCAGAGAAACCTTGTTGGTGATGAGCGAGAGACCCAGGACCCGGAGTCCACAATGCTTGGCTACCGTCACCTCAGGAACCGTGCTCATGCCTGAGAGGGCAGCAGGAGGAAAAGAGAAAGAGAGAATGACTCTTAATTAAATGGCAGTCATCTCTGTTGTGGCACAGTAGGTGATTCATTAATAAAGCAGACTGGGTCTGGGTCTCACTTAATACTTAATGAGGACTATTGGGGTCTTGTTGGATACACAGGAAGAAGAACTCGCACAGGAACTGAAATGGGCCAGTCACTGACCGGTCTATCCAGGGGAGCCCACTTAGCATATACCCCACAGTGCTGCCGTTTGGTAATCGGAGCTCAATTATCTAAGACATCATTCAGCTCATCAGAGGACCAGCAGTGAGTATAGTTTATGCCAATCATACGGTCAAGAGTTATTCAGATCACTGATTAACCTAATCACATTGATTGAAGTGAGCTACTTTGGCCCTTTGGGTGGGCCTAATCTCCATTAGTTAACATTGCAGGTCCCCTCTGCTAATTTGGCACATCATTATTAACCAGCTATAATTTTCACAAAAGACCAATTAAACGAGAAGCACTACACACACAAAAGAAAACAGCAAGTTAAACCACTCGGAGAGAGAGAGAGAGCATCTGATGCAGCAATGAGGAACATACTACACACTGCTGTTATTTTATCATTTATACTATAATAGAATTTTTACATATACTTTTTTTTCATGTGTATTGCCATTGTTCATACCAACAGAGTCGCTCCCTAAGATATGCAGCATGCGTGCTTCAGCGATGGTCTCAAAGTTGGGTCCACTAACCATACAGTAGACCCCCTCATGCACAAAATTAGAGTAGCCCAGCTCAGCAGTGATGTCCAAAACTAGTTTCCTCAGGTCTTTGCTGTAAGCGTCAGACATGCAAGGAAACCGAATCCCAAATCTGAAGAAGAGATGAAAGAAACAGCTCTGTAAAGTAATATTCAGTACCTTCTCCCACTCTTTCACACTTTATTCTGCCTTTTCTCTCCGTTTCTGCATACCGTTCATCATTGGGCCCACACAGCGGGTGCTGTCCAGCAAACCCCGGCAAGTTAATATGGTCTTTAATGACCATGATGTCTCCCACTTTGAAATCCTGAGAAAGTCCTCCAGAGGCGTTTGTTACGACGATGGTCTCCACACCCATCAGCTTAAAGATCCGCACAGGGAATGTGACCTGGAAAAATTCCCACAGAAAATACAAGCTGTTACTCCGAGCAGGGAACCTCTCTGAATAACCCGTCAAATATATCATTTTCACTTTTCAGGTTCAGACGTATTTAATGGAAAATATGGAAGTCAAAGATAGAAAAAATAGTATGTGGCAGGTGCATTTTTTGTGTCTTCTCAAAAATCTATTCATTTTTAAGGAGACCTATTATGCCATTTTTTACAATATGTAACATAAGTCTCAGGTGCCCCAGAATGTGTCTGTGAAGTTTGAGCTCAAAAAAACAACAGGATCATTCATTAAATCATTTTGAAAATGCCCATTTTTGAGTGAAAGCAGAAACACGCTGTTTTCGTGCATGTCTCTTTAAATGCAAATGAGCTGCTGCTTCCCACCCCCTTTTCCAGAACAGGTCCGTGCCTTTACAGTTTGTAACTCAGATGTTCTGCCAAAAAAAAAACATATGTTTGGTTTTAATTATCACGCTGAAATCATGCATTTTAAACCATATTAATTTAAATTTCTGATACAGGGTTTTCTGAGTGCACACATCCGAAGCACGAGCACAGAAAACAGCTGTCACACGACATGTGAGTACTAAACTAAGTTCTCTTTCATGTCTTATTGCGCTTAAACTGTCAAATACACACAAGTTTATGTAGGGTGACCATATGTCTTCTTTTCTCTGGACATGTCCTCTTTTTGGACCTAAAAAAAAAGTGTCTGGTTGGTATTTCTAAATCACCCAAAATGTCCGGGATTCTGCTTTTGCTTTCTACAGTCACCATTCATTGTGTGCATTTTGTATTAAAGCCTTGTGCGGGTCTATTTTCTTATCCCGCTACCGCAAACATTCTAATATTTAATATAATTTTTGCACGTCAGGGAGTCGCTATCAGTATGCAGAGTATTTAAATCACTTTGGATGCAGCTCGTGTTGGATGTACGGTTGCCAAATCTGCATTTTTTTCCACGGATTTGGTCTGATTTTTAAACCGTTGTGGAGGGTTGATTTTTCTCTCTTGGGTTAAAGGTTTGAAGTATTGCATAAATTACATTTGACTGAAATGCTTGTATTGAAACATTTTGCATTCTAATTATGATAAAACTGTGGTAGATATAAGTTTTGTGAAGGATGGCCACTGTGGTAGGAAGCCTTTCAGCTGTGTTTATGCTTAATCTGCATAACGGTGACTGTAAAATATGTAGTTTAGGTATGGAAATTACATATTTCGAGTTTTGATATGAGATATGCTCATCTGCCAAATCAATAAATCCACTGCTCTCTTGTCTCCTCTGAGGCTGGGCTCTAAACAGTGTTCTGTACTCGTGTGTGCAGCCAAAGACAGAACAGTTAGCATGCTTTGCTCTAACTTTTACCATGGCATTAGAACTGGTACACTGTTGTCGTTTGCGAAAGTGGCGGATCTGTGGGTGGAAACGTGCAGATTAAGGGGCCATAATATTATAATAAGACCCCCTTTCCACGTCAGAGGGGGAGCGAAATCTGACGCACTCATTTTTTTTCACATGCTTGCAGAAAAAAAAGTTAATGGGTTGTCCTTTTTCAAGATTTCTGGCTTTGTAGATGCACTGGGGACCTGATTATAGCACTTAAACATTGAAAAAGTCATATTTTCATGTCACCTTTAATTAACTTAAATTTATTTACTTAATGCCAATAGGGATCTCACATAGAAATGGCAAAAATGGTCTTTAAACGGCCCTGGACTAACATTTATATTTATACATTTTTTAATCACATTTTTATTGGATCGGAAACGGGCCTCCTTTCCTTTTAGAAGACCATGTGGATATGGCAGCGTCCACAAGCCTGAATGAGCAATGGTATTCCACAGTGCCTCACAGTTTTAGGCAGGTATTAAATAAGCTTTAGTGATTCTAAATGGGATAAATATAGGATTGTAAAGCAGGGAGCCATTAAGGGAGGTGTCAGTGTGAGCAGGAGATGAATAATGAACTTGCAGGCTCAGTATAGCACAGCTCAATAGGGATGTCACAGTCTGTCAGCCGGCTCTCTAGCTGACGAACCAGGGTGGACGTGCGGGGCTGCCACGAGCAACACGGCCATTACTGCTATACACAAACGGGTCACCAAGGTGGACCGGCATTCTCAGGAAATACGTCCCAATATGGCAACCTCTAAATCAAAGCTGACTTGCAAGTGGATTGTAAGCTCTCAGAGATCAGATCACTTCATTTTTGAGTCTTTAACTCTCCTGAGAGAAATGGTCTAGGTGCTGCATTATAGGTCTATAGATGGTCCGTTCATTACCCCTCACCGGCAGCTTGATAAATGTGCGCTATTATAGAGTAATGAGAATATGTCTGTAAGACAATCTTGTATGTCTTGGCATTGTATCATGAACTGGCATATATTTCAGTTTCATAAAAGAAATTTTTTGCACAAAAAGTATTCTCGTAGCTTTATAAAATTAAGGTTGAACCACTGATGTCACATTGACTATTTTAACAATATTCTTGCTACTTTTCTGGGCACTGAATGTGTCAGTTGCGTTGCTGTTTATGCAGGGTCAGAAAGCTCTTGGATTGAATCAAAAATATCTTAATTTGTGTTCTGAAGATGAACAAAGGTGTTACAGGTTTAAAACAATGTGAAAGTAATTAATGACAGAATTTTCATTTTTGGGTGAACTATCTCTTTAAGAGGCCAAACAATTATGATCTGTTATGATCAATTATGATCCTTTTATAAACTGAGACGCAATTGTTAAAATACTGTCTGTCTATCTAGCCCATGTTTACATAGAAAAACAAAAATGTATTTTGAATAAACATCCCTTTTACTGTTTAAACAAGCCCCCAAAATGCATCTGAACACCCTATAAAGCTGCTTTGCATGCTGCAGAGAAGCAGAGGTCAGTGAAGGGCTAACCAAGCTCGACTGTCCAATTACCCTTCGGAGCACATCTCTTCTTAACAAAGAGATCAGTTAAACAAGCCATAATAACTGTTTGTGTTACCAAGGGCAAACGTGAAAGCAGGTTTACGTCCTAAACCGTAAATGAAATTAGTTGGTTGCACTTTTAGGGCGCAGTGAGCTGGCACAGATTTGCACAGTGACTCACAGATATGAGTCAGCTAAAGGGAAATGAACAGTGGACTGAAGGTGCATTTACAAACTAGCTGTCACAGTTTGACAAAGGATTTAATAACCAGATTGCTCGAGCTACTGCTTATTATATGAGGAGCTTCAAAATTTCTGCTTTTGTGTTCCCTAAAAACCCTCATTCAATTATTTTTTAGTGCAAAAACTATTTGTAGCCATTTGTCAGTTTATATCCACATGTCCATATGCACTAATTGACCTGTTTACAAATAATAGTTTTGAGAAAGACAATGCATGAGTCATGAAATTTAATCTGCAGATTTTGCATTAGCATCGTTAAAAAAACCAAAAAAAAAAAAAAAAAAAAAAAACGCTTTCTATTTGAATGTATTTTAAAATGTACTTTATTTCTGTGAATTCAAAACTGAATTTAGCATCAATACTCCA